>PVJI01025664.1:0-20116 GCA_004026765.1 Micronycteris hirsuta | reverse complement strand
AAAGAACATACAGAGGGCCTGGAGTCGTATGAAAAGATGCTCATCATCATTAGCCATCAGAGAGATGCAAATTAAAACCACAATGAGATACCACCTCACACCAGTCAGAATGGCCATCATCAACAAAGCAACAGATAACTGTTGGAGGGGATGTGGAGAAAAGGGAACCCTACTGCACTGTTGGTGGGAATGCAGACTGATGCAGCCATTGTGGAAAACAGTATGGAACTTCCTCAGAAAAATGAAAATGGAACTGCCTTTTGACCCAGCAATTCCACTACTGGGATTATACCCTAAGAATCCTGAAAAACCAATTCAAAAGAACCTTTGCACTCCAATGTTCATAGCAGTACAATTCACAATAGCCAAGTGCTGGAAACAACCTAAGTGCCCATCTACAGATGAATGGATCAAGAAACTATGGTACATTTACACAATGAAATTCTACGCAGCAGAGAGGAAGAAGGAGTTTATACCCTTTGCAACAGCATGGATGGAACTGGAGAGCATTATGCTAAGTGAAGTAAGCCAGGTGGTGAGGGACAAATACCATATGATCTCATCTTTAAGTGGAACATAATCAACAAAAACAGAAAGCAAGCAAAATATAACCAGAGACATTGAAAGTAAGAACAGTCTGACAGTGGCCAGGGGGGAGGGGCGAGGGGACAATGGGGAGAAGGGTTTACAGGAGCCACTATGGAGGACACATGGACAGAGCCAAGGGGTAGGACAGAGTTGAGGTTGGAGGGGGAGGGGAGGGGAGAGGATGCAGATAACTGTACTTCAACAACAATAAAGTAATTATTTAAAAAAAATTATCCTAGATAACATGAACTTGAAAAAAATAAATATATAGAATTTAAAGTCAATTAAAAAAAAGAACATTCCATATGTATTTTTGAGGACTGTATTGGGCACTCTATATACTGGTGAACACAGACACAGTTCCTGTCTTCATGGAGCTTATATCTAAAATCAGGATACAAAAAGATAAATAAGAAATTATAATAATATGACATAATAATTATAGTGTGAAAGTGCTTTGATGGAAGAAGCATAAGGTGTTATAAGACCATACAGAGTAAGTTTGGAGGACAGGAAACACATCTGTGAATAAATTGTAACTAAGCAGACATCTAAAGCACAAGCAGAACCTGGCCCAGCAAAACAAGTGGTCAGGGAGTAGGGGAGTACATGCTAGTGTAACAGGGTGCAGCCGGGGGCAGGGGGCAAATAGGGATTTGTAATGGGGTCCAGAACTCAAAGTGTCCAGGAAATATTAGAAAAATATGTATAGGATATCCTCACCCTCACAAGTCTGAACTGGGGGATGGGACTCCTGGAGCAGGGCCATTCAGAGCTGTTTTGTATAACAACAGCTTTGCAGCCAACCTCTGGCATGGTCATTTAACGTATCTATCACCTTTAACTGGTTTCATGGATATGTTAAATAGCTGTGGTCTTGCTTTGAGCCAGGGGGATGGACGTGACTTCCACCCAAGATGTAACTGGGAGGCAACTCCCCCTGCTTACAGCGCCTGTGTGAGAGCTTGGATATGATTGGCTCCACACCATGGGGCCACACCTGTCCACAGTTAACATGGCAGCCCAGTAAAGCTAGAAGAATATGTAGTGCTGACAGGTGTAGTGGATTGAAGGAGGAGTTGGAAATGGGGCTGCAGAGGAAGATTGGCACGGGGATTTAAATCCAGCTGTGGCAGCCATGTGACGGGAGAGGAACGCATGACTTTTGGCAAGTAGGGAGAACCCCGTGGCTTTGGGATCCCTTTGCCACTCAGCTTAGGAAGCTGGGAAGCAAGATGTAGCAGCGATGAAGAGCTCTCTCTTAGCAGTTTGGAATAATGCAGGAGAGATGTTGTGGGAAGGAAAGTCAGGACCACGTGGCTGTAGCAGGAATGACTCCACAGCTTGGGCAGAGGGCAGGACCATGTGGCTTTGGGTTGCTCATTTTGCAACGTGGCCTAGGAAGCAGGAGAGACTTTGTGTGGAAGAAAAGGGGGAAAGAACTCTTGCTGGTGGGCCATGAGAAGGCGCCACATGGTTTTGGATTAACTGGAGATCATGGTGGCGACACAGTGGATGGTGTTGGAACCCAGAGCCTCTCTGAATCACGGACTTTTACTTCTTTTCCTGAGACATGGTACCCTGGACTGGGCAGGGGGAGAAGGAAGGACTGTGTGCATTTGTGGGTATTCTAAAGAACTTTAGTATCTTAAAGGAGACATTAAGTCATTACTCCAAGCCTGTACAACTTGTAAACAAATAATTCCTTTCCTTTTCACCAGTCTCTGTCATTGAGAGATGTCTTTTCCTTTGGCAGCGAGCATAATGAACCTAATATGGGGTGGGGAACCCCAGGAGCACAGAGGGCCTCCTTTTGGTAACCGTTTATTGTTGGTTACCCCCACCCTGTTCTGCAACAATTTTTGGTGCCCAACATGGAGTCAAAAATTGCCCGTGGCAGACTGACCCCCTACGGCCTGTTCTGTAACACTAGTATGAGCTGAATTTAGGCAAAGACTCAGAGTCAAGAAAAATAATTGCATTCTGAAAACCAAGTAGTTCACCTCAGCTGGAATTTATATAGACACTGTGTGAGGGCGGAAAGTAGTGAGAGGGTGAAGTATCTATAAATGAAGCTGGGCAGGTAGGTAAGCAGGGGACAGATTTTACCAAGTCTTGTAATACTTATAACAGAATTGTGGAGTTATCTTGAGGACACTGAAGAATCACTGACTACTTTTAAGCAGAGTAACAATCTTGAATGTATTTAAGTCTCAGAAGAACTACTCTGACCATGGAGTAGAGAATGGATTGGTGGATGTGGCAAAGTTGCCTAGTAAAGAAGGATGTGATAATCCTCAGGGCAGGCAATGAAAGCCTAAACAAGAGAATGGAAATGGAAACAGACATGGATTTAAGAGGTATTTACAACGGAATATAGGTAAGACTTGGTAATTTTTGTTTAGAGTGAAGGGAGAAGGGAGACAAGGTTAATCTCTAGGTTTCCGGCTGGGCTAGTGGTTAATGACTGTGCACTGAGGGAAGGCAATTAGATTAGAGGAGCAGAGGAAGGGCTGAAGACAAGGAGTTCACTTTTGTTTCTGTGTGTCTGATGGACATTCAAACAAAAAATCTAAGGTAATTGGAGATATATATGGACTTGGAATTCTGGTTGAGATTTGAGAGTTATTAGAATATACACACTCATGGGAGAGAATGCGTGTAAGGAATGCTTAAATACATCTTCTAGGTAGCAGAACTTGAGTACTACTTAAAATTGGAAGAATTGCCCCATTTCTCAGTCCCTTTCACCATTGCTCTGCAATGTACAAGATTCTATTCTATCCCGTATCTAGGATCTTAAAAATATTCATGTCTTTCATCCTACATAGAATTCTGTCTCCTCTCAAAAAAATCACTAATTTTGAAGCAATTATGTAATTATTTTTTCTTTTTATTGAGTCCAGAGAGAGTGGAAAGGAGAGAGAAAGAAAGGGAGAGAAACATCAATCTGTTGCCACTTGCATGTGCCCTGACCAGGAATTGAACCTACAACCTTTTTGTTTGCAGGATGACACCCAACCGAGCTGCACCAGCCATAGCCGAAGGAATTACTTTAATACCCTTGGAACTTACCTACCTTGATTTTGTTGTCTGAAGAAAGCTATGCAAATTTTGGGGGCATTATCTACTTGCATAAAAGCACATAATTCAAAAGAGTAAAATCAGGACATTTGCTTTCAGGCAAAATAACCGAGTTATGTTTTACAGGGAATTATTTGGGTCATATGATATTTAACTTAAATTGTGTCCTTCCTACTCACTTTTTAATTAATTCATCTTTTAGCCTGTCCTGACATGGTCAGAACTTATTTAGAATCCCTTGTTCCCAAAGATCAAACTGCTTTTCTAAAGTACATTTAGTTTCTAAAACTTGGCATCTCTCAGCTTCTGGTGACAATACAAAGAGCACATACATATTCCAACAATCCACAGATTGTTGTTAGTGAAAGGCATCTGTGCTTGGCCTCTGAGAGGAAGGGCACAGCACATTTCTTCCGAGGAGGAAGTGTTGGAGCTATTATTACTTTCAAGGCATCCTTGGTCTTAACATTCAGAAAGGCACAACTCAGGCTCTGAAGCCATTCAAAAGAGGAGGTTGTGAAAATGGGTGCCCTGTTGACACTTTAATTTCAAGCCCTTCCCTCTTATCTACCCAGCAGACCTTGGTTTGTTAACCTTGACCTCTCCTATTACCATGGAAATGCAACACTGTCAAGGGAACTTCCTCAGTGACTATCATTTGGCCTACAAAAAGTAGAATAGAAATAGGAAAAACATTGCCCATTACATCTTGCCATTTGGCCTTTTTCTTTAGACCAAAGAATCTCCCAGCAATTTCTCTGAAAGCATGATGTAGGGGTTATCAGACTGCTGCTCTGTGGAGTGTTCATGTTTGAGGAGGTGAAGCTCACCTGTAATACAGTATTAAAATACTTAGAATAATGATAATATCCTAATACCATGAACTCTTTGAAACTGTGGGCAAAGTATACAGCATATATGTGCATGCCACTTAAAAAAGGTTCATTGATTTCCTCATAAATTCTATATCCCCCCAAAATGAAGATTTAACTTGGTCCCATTCCCTCATTTAACTTACCAGGAAAATGAAGCCCAAAGAGATTATGTCCTTTTTTTTAAAAGATTTTATTTATTTATTTTAGAGAGAGGGGAAGGGAGGGAGATAGAGAGGGAGAGAAACAGCAATGTATGGTTGCCTCTCATGTGGCCCTCACTGGGGACCCGGCCCGCAACCCAGGCATGTGCCCTGATGGGGAATTGAACTGGGACCCCCTGGTTCCCAGCCCACGCTCAATCCACTGAGCTACATCAGCCAGGGCAACCCCTTTTTTTATTGTTGTTCAAGTATAGCTGTCTTCATTTTCCTACCATGACTTTCCCCTGTCCCAGCCACCCCCACCTCCCACCTTCATTCCTTCCCCACTTTGGCTTTGTCCACAGGTCCTTTATACATGTTACTTGATGACACTTCCCCTTCTTTCTCCCTTTATCCCCTTCCCCCCACCCCTTCCCTTCTGGTTACTGTCAGTTTGTTCTTTATTTCAATGTCTCTGGTTATATTTTGCTTGCTTGTTTGTTTTGTTGATAAAGTTCCACATATAGGTGAGATCATGTGGTATTTGTCTTTTGCTGTCTGGCTTATTTCACTTAGCATAGTGCTCTCCAGTTACATCCATGCTGTCATGAAGGGTAGGAGCTCCTTCTTTCTTTCTGCCGTGTAGTATTCCACTGTGTAAAAGTACCATAGTTTTTTGATCCACTCATTTACTAATGTAATGTAATGTAATGTAATGTAAGTTGCTTCTTTTGCTTCTTCTCTTCCTTCTGTTCTTTTTCTTCTCCTCTTAGTCCTTTCTCTCCCTCTTCCTCCTTTCTCTTTTTGGCTTCCTACAGTGACAAAGCTGTATACTTTGAATTTTGTGTTGGTCTGAATTAATGTTAAACAGGAGTGAGAGTTCCACGTGAGAGGCACAGTGGAAAAAGAAGGAGAATGCTGTTGGAAGACTACCTAGACTCACAGAGAAGATTACCGGGAAGTAGACAAATTATTTCAGAAACACTGGGTTTCAGTCATCAGTTAATGCAGGGGCCTTGGCAACTCAGGAGTCAGGACCTGGTGGGTTCTTAATATGTGTTTCCTAGTCTACATGTTGCCTTGGCAATTGTCTTCTCTTCTATCTGTAGGAATGAAGCAGATCAACAGTGGCTGAGGTCCAGTGCTCCAAAACTTACTAGGGAAGGAATGAAACAAGAGACTTGAAAATTTTAGGAGCTCCTTCCTGAGTTAGACTCTGCCTTCAGGGGAGTAGAAAAAATGTAGTGTACTTTACTTATTTTAATGAGGTGACCACAGCATACTTTCATTTGTGATGTTTTATCACATACTGCTATGTGTTCTATATCTTGAAGTCCCCTGAGTACACCAATACAGGAAATGCACCTCATGAGATTTGGGGTGAGAATCAGAAAGTCTGAGTGGTGGCTCCAGGACTTCTGGCCTTAGACAAGTCCCAGAGTCTCTTTAGCTCTTGTTTTCCTCACATGCAAAATGGCAACCACATTAATGCCTACTTCAAGGAACAGATTCAAGAGTTAAATAAACGAAGGCACATAATGTGTCTGATATGGAGTCTAGCATACAGTATTGGCTTCTTACAACCTCTCACCCAGCTCCTGGCTCTGCACCAACACCACAAGCTGGCTCAGAGAATAGAAAATTCTAGAGGAAATTTTTTGTGTTATTTGTTCTGCACTTAATAAAAAATATTCAAGCCTCACTTACCCTTTGTTTTTATGTTGAACTTCTTAGGTGAATATGACTGAGCAGCTCTGGCAAGAGATTTGGTGTCACTCCATTCACAGTTAAAAAGCACTTTATGACTTCAGGGAATGTTGTAGGGAGAATTTCCCAACATTTTCTGACTTGTCAACTCCTTTTATAGTACAATCTTGCAAACCCAACGCTTTTGGAATTTTAACAATTATTTTATCATTTTTACATCATATGTATTAAACAGTTATTTTAAATTAAACATAGACATATTTTATCTTCTTTATATTTCTCAGAATTTTATTTCTTAGTAGATGTTATTTATTTTTATTTATTTTTCTTTTTCTAATATATTTTATTGATTATGCTATTACAGTTGTCCCATTCTTTTCTCCCCTTTACTCCCCTCCACCCTGCACCTCCCTGCTGCCAGCATTCCCCCCACACTTAGTTCATGTCCGTGGGTTGTACATATAAGTTCTTTAGCTTCTCCATTTCCTATACTATTCTTAACCTCCCCCTGTCTATTTTGTATCTACCATTTATACTTATTCCCTGTACCTTTTTCCCCATTCTCCCCCTTCCTCCTCCCCACTGATAAACCTCCATGTGATCTCCACATCTATGACTTTGTTCCTGTTCTAGTTGTTTGCTTAGTTTGCTTTTGTTTTTGTCTTACATTCAGTTGTTGATAGTTGTGAGTTTGTTGTCATTTTAATGTTCATATTTTTGGTCATCTTCTGTTTCTTAGATTAGTCCCTTCAATATTTCATATAATAAGGACTTGGTAATGATGAACTCCTTTAAGTTGACCTTATCTGGGAGACACTTTATCTGCCCTTCAATTCTAAATGAGAGCTTTGCTAGATAGAGTAATCGTGGATGTAGGTCCTTGCCTTTCATGACTTTAAATAATTCTTTCCAGCCCCTTCTTGCCTGTAAGGTTTCTTTTGAGAAATCAGCTGACAGTCTTATGGGAATTCCTTTGTAGGTTACTGTCTCCTTTTCTCTTGCTGCTTTTAAGATTCTCTCCTCTTTAATCTTGGGTAATGTAATTATAATGTACCTTGGTGTGTGCTTCCTTGGGTCCAACTTCTTTGGGACTCTCTGAGCTTCCTGAACTTTTTGGAAGTCTATTTCCTTTGCCAGGTTGGGGAAGTTATCCTTCATTACTTTTTCAAATAAGTTTTCAATATATTGCTCTTTTTCTCCTTCTTCTGGCACCCCTATGATTTGGATGTTGGAATGTTTAAAGTTGTCCTGGAGGTTCGTAAGCCTCTCTCCTCCTTTTTTTGAATTCTTGTTTCTTTATTCTGTTCTGGTTGAATGTTTATTTCTTCCTTCTGCTCCAAATTGCTGATTTGAGCCCCAATTTCCTTCCCATCACTGTTGGTTACCTGTACATTTTCCTTTATCTCACTTTTCATAGCCTTCACATTTTCCTCTATTTTGTGACCATATTCAACCATTTCTGTGAGCATCCTGATTACCAGTGTTTTGAACTCTGCATCTGATTGATTGGCTATCTCTTCAATGCTTAGTTCTATTTTTGGAGCTTTGATCTGTTTTTCATTTGGGCCATATTTTTTTGTCTTGGTGTGCCTGTTACATTGTAAGGGGTGGAGCCTAAGTTATTTGCCAGCATGGGGCAACCAATGTCACAGCATTGTGGCACTGTATGTGGGGCAAGGGTCTACAGGGAACAATGCCACTTGCACAGCTCTTGGCCAGCTTTCAGTCACTTTCCCCATTACCCACAAGCAAATTGGGCCCTTCTGGTGTTGATTCCCGAGTGTGTGGGTTTGTGTACAATCTAGGACTGTGGATCTCTGCAACAAACTCTCCTACGAGGCCGGGAGTTTCTCCTGCCACTGAAACACCCACAGAGTTTTATAGCCAGAGGTTTTGAGGCTGTCTTTTCTCACACTGGAACCCTGGGTTGTGTGGTCTGTCTCACTCCCCAGTTGCTCCTCCTGGTTTATCCACATGCAAATGTGGGACCACCCAGTTTTCTAGCTGCTGCCTCACCCTGCTATTCCTCCAGCTGCCAGCTTGCCAGATGTCTTCTCCACCCCATCTGCCTATCTCTACCCCTCCTACCAGTCTGGATTAATGTTTTTCCTTTAACTCCTTGGTTGTCTGACTTCCATACAGTTTGATTTTCTGGGAGTTCTGGTTATTTTTTGTTTTAATATTTGTTGTTGTCTTTCTTTTGGTTGTGCAAGGAGGCAAAGTGTATCTACCTATGCCTGCATCTTGGCCAGAAGTTAACATAGACATGTTTTAGATCTATGTTATGAATTCTTAAGCTCAGTGCTGAGAATATGGGAATTCATTATATTATTGCCTACATTTTGTATTTCTGACATTTCATTGTAAGAAAGATAATATCCAAGCTATGATCAATAAAATGGCAATAAATACATATCTATTGATAATTGAATCAGAAAAACAAACTAAGTGAACAAGAAAAACAGAGACAGAATCATGGATACAGATAGGGTTTTGGTGGTTGCCAAATGGGAGGGGGGTGGGGGGAAATGAGTGAAGAGGTGGGGGGATTAAGAAGTACAAATATGTAGTTATAGAAAAACTATGGGGATATAAAGTACAGTGTAGGAAATGGAGTAGCCAAAGAACTTATATGCATGACCTATAGGCATGAATAACGGTGTGGAGGTTGCCTGAGAGAGTAGGGGGTGCTGGGTGGAGTGGGGCAAATGGGGAAAAATTGGGACAAGTATAATAGCACAATCAATAAAATATTATTAAAAAGAAAGAAAATGTTATGCCAATATTTTATTTTTAATAGTCTAATAATTATTTAATAAAATGAAAATTCAGTATTTTAATTTATCAAGTGATAAACATTCTAATTTATTTTAACTTAAGTCTATGTAAAAAAAGAATTTACAGACAATAATTTTTTGTGTGTGAATGTTTATATCCATGAGGCATGTTAGTGTAGTTTTCGTTTTTTGTAATGCATTGTCTGATTTTGTAAATAAATTTAGACATGACTTTACAGTATATTTGACTTTGGGACTAAAAATATTTTAAAATGAATTGTAGTCCAACTATAAGCTCTAGAGTCAATAATTGCTTTCATAAGTTAATGTTTGAGATTCTTCTTTTGAACTTAAAAAAATCAGCTGATATCCCTTTAGCTATATATAATTTTCAGTTTTATTTCTAAATTATAAGACAAGGGAGAAGTTTTAAGGCTTTGATCAACAAGCACTTCTCCACAAATAGCCATGGATAAGCTTTATTTTCAATATATGGAAAGTCATCAGGTTTGACCTTTTGCTGATCACTTGTCACATTCTGGTCGATTTCTGAAGCCTGCTGATTCAACCTCTGAAATACTCTTCCCATTGCTCCTTCTGCTTTTCAAACCCTCTGCTGCCCACTGCTGTCACTGGAGATCAAGACCTTGTTACCTTTTCCTTGATTGAGGAAATTTATTTCTCAACTTGCCCCTCTAATAGTCCTGCTCCAATCTAACTTCCTGGCATTATCTACATATTACTCTGCTAAAATACCTGCACTAAAATTTTTAAATGGTTTTAATTTTCCTAAAACCCTGCCATGCTTTTCATCTTTACATGTTTGCCAATGCTGTTCCCCCTACCAGGAGTTCCCTTTCCTCCTCTTTAAGTCTTACCCATATTAAATGCTAATTCCTCCTTGAAGCTTTTCCTAATTTCCACTATTGAAATGCCAACACTTCCTTCGTTAAATATCCCCTTACTCTGTTCTTACCTCACTCACACTCTGCCTCTTAATAATGGAATTAAAGGGATCACTTGCACAGATATTTCAGAATAATTCTGGTTTTAGTTACCCTGTCCTTGGGCCCTTTGTCCTAGATACAATATGTCACCATCCAATTGACATCCCAGGTTGTGTTTTGTGACTGATATCTGTTGAGGATTCTCCACAAATTCTTCTTTCCTGACAGTAATAACACCTCTCTCTTACTTTCGGAACTATCTCTGCCCTACATTATGGACTCTTTTGTGAGATTGTTAAAGTGTCTCTCCCAGCAAACAAGTAGGTACATTAGCATGTCTATCCCAGTATAACTTGAATCTTTTTCAATTTAACATGAGGAAAACAAAAGGTTATGTATTATTTATCCCATTAGTGTCTCCTGAAAAGATTGAACTTACTTCCTTTTGCAGAAGTCCTTGGTGTTACCTAAATTCCTGTTCTTTCCAAAGTTCGTTCTTTGATTCTGAGCTGGCCAATCTTTGCCAATACTTTTTTTTTTTTTTTAGCTTAATTAATCCAGAGTTTTGTCTATTACTTGAAACCCAAGAAGTGCAACTAATACATTATTGTAGCTCAAATGTCAAGAATTCTATTATAAAATGTGTCTAAATTTGGGGTCGTTCTAAATTCTATCTGTTGCTAGACTTACATTCCTCTTTTTCTAAAGTTTTGACATTGGGAGTGATTTTACTCTCTTGTTATCTCCAGTGGCATCTAGGTCACTCTTGGTGTGTGGTAGACATTCCATAAGTGTTAGGAATTTAATGGACTTAAATGACTTTCCACTGAATGGCAGTTCAGACAACAGCCGTGAGGGAGGCAAGAGTCACAAATCAGAATCAATGATGATTTGGAACTGGGACAGAAGCCTTGTGCTGCATGTCAGGCATAAGAATCAGCAGGTATACTTGGCAGGCTCCTGACACTAGACCCACTCCCATTGGAGTAGGACACAAGCCAGGGAATCTGACACAGTTGCAATGCTAACAGACATAGCTCTGTCTGTCCCACAAGTACTGTTTCTAAGGTAGATGGTTGTAACTGTTCACTGATCAGGCAGTAGTAAAGTTGGGAGAATGGGCCGTCTCACCTGGCAGGTGGAGCACATTGACTGGAGGTCAGGGATTGCTCAGAAGTCCAGTAATTAATGAGTAAAAGTAGGAGGCAAGAATATTTAGGCTTTTGGAAGGAGGCTGGCAAAAGCAAGGCAAAGCTTTGAGTTAAAGAGGAGTAGAGAAGCCAAATTTACTAGTAGCAAGATTAACAATGCTGAGCAAATAGGTGATGGTCTACCAGAGAGGTCACAAAAAAAACAACAACAAAAAAATTCCTGCCTAAAGTCTGGAAGTGTGGGTGGGGCTGGACCTGCAGGTAGCCTCAGACGTTTGGAACTCATTCTGTATTTTAAGATGTTTAAGTGAGGGTCAACTGCTGTAACAATAACAGTTTCTGCTGAGAATAAAAGACTTCTAAGATCCAGGTAAATGATACACATACGGGCTTCACAAAGTACCTTTTTGTTTTGTATATCATGAGGCTATGTTGTTAGGAGCATACCAGTTTATGATTACTGTATATTCCTGGTAAATTGTCTCATTTATCATTAGGTCATAACCTTTCTTCATTTCTTATAATGATTTTTTGCCTTAGAATCTTTTCTTTCCTGATGCTAATGTACCTGTGGCCTGTCTTTTAATCCATGTCTCTTTAGTGTATTTATTCTGTTATACTTTCAATTGGGCTGTATCTTTATATTTTTAAGTGTCTTTCTTGTAAAGATCATGTAGCTAATTTTTAAAAACTATATTTTTTCAACAAGGGTTTATTTTATTTATATTGACTGGGATCACTTAATATATGAATTCATCACTCTGACTTTATTTTGTGCTTACATTCATCCTACCAACCTTGCTGTTTATTGATTTATTGATGGCAGTCATTCTGAGAGGTATGAGGTTATATTTCAATGTGATTGTAATTTGCAACTCTCTGACAATTAGTGACATTGAATGTCTTTTCATATGTCTATTGGCCATCTATATGTCCTCTTTGGAGAAGTGCCTGTGCAGGTCTGCTACTCATTTTCTAATTGCATTGTTTTTTGTTGTTTAGTTGTATGACTTCTTTATTAATTTTGGATATTAATTCCTTATCAAATGTATCATTGGCAAATATCTTCTTCCTTTCAGAAGACTGTCTTTTAATTTTGTTTATAGTTCCCTTTGTTATGCAAAAATATTTTAGTGTGATGTAGTCCCATTTATTTACTTTTTTCTCTTTTGCACAAGGAGATATATCAGAAAAAAATTTTGCTAAGAGAAATATTGAAGATTTTACTGCCTATGTTTTCTTCTAGGAGTTTTATAGTTTTTAAATTTAAGTCTATCATCCATTTTTAGTTGATTCTTGTATATAGTGTAAGAATGTGGTCCACTTTTATTTTTTGCATATGTCTGTCCAGTTTTCCAAATGTCATTCATTGAATAGACTTACTTTGTTATATGTTCTTGCCTCCTATGTCAAACAGTGATTGACCATGTAGGCGTGGTTTATTTCCGGGCTCTCTATTCTGTTCCATTAACCTATATGTCTGGTTTTATGCCAGTACCATGCTGTTTTGATTATTATGACCTTGTAGTATAGTTTGATATCAGGTAACCTTATTCCTCCAACTTTGTTCTTCCTCAAGATTGCTGTGGCTATTTCAGTTTTATTTTTTGTGGCTTCATATAAATGTTTGGATTATTCTATTTCTGTGAAATACACCTTTGGTATTTTGACAGGAATTGTGCTGAATCTATAAATTGTTTTGGGTGGTATAAATATTTTAAAGATGTTAATTCTTTATATTCATAAGCAGGGTATATGCTTCCATTTATCTGTATCTTCTTTGATTTCTTTCTTCAATGTCTTATAATTTTCTGAGTACTGGTATTTCACAACTTTGGTTAAATTTATTCCTAGTTATTTTACTTTTGTTGATGTAATTGTAAATGGGATTATTTAATTAGTTTGCTTTTCTGATAGTTACTATTGGTGTATAAAAATGCAACTGATTTCTGCCCTGGCTGGTATGGCTCAGTGGATTAAGTGCTGGCCTGCAAACCAAAGTGTTGCTGGTTCAATTCCCAGTCAGGGCACATGCTTGTGTTGTGGGCCAGGTCCCCAAAAGGAGGTACTCTAGAGGCAAGCACATATTGATGCTTCTCTCCCTCTCTATCTCTCTCCCTTCCCCTCTTTAAAAATAAATAAATAAAATCTTAAAAAAAATTGCAACTTATTTCTGAATACTTATTTTTTATCCTGCCACTTTACTGAATTCACTTATTAATTCAAGTAGCTTTTTTGGTGGAATCTTTAGGATTCTCTATATACAGTATCATGTCATCTGCAAATAATGACAGTTTTATTTCTTCCTTTCTAATTTCAATGCCTTTTTTTCCTCTTTGTGTCTGGTTGCTGTGACTATGACTTTCAGTACTATGTTGAATAAGAGTGGTGAAAATGGACATATTTGTCTTTTTCCTGATCTATGGGGAAAGTTTTTACTTTTCCCTTTAAGTATGATGTCAGCTGTGGGTTTGTCATATGACCATTAATATGTTGAAGTATGTTCCCTCTATTACCACTTTGCTGAGAGTTTTGATCATAAATAAATGATGGACTTTGTCATATGCTTTTTCTGCATTTATTGGTATAATAATATAATTTTTACCCTTCATTTTGTGTATGTGGTACATTTATTGATTTAGGGATATTGTATCAACCTTGCATTCCAAGAATAAATACCAATTGTTCATGATCTTTTTAATGTATTGTTGGATCTGGTTCACTAATATTTTATTGAGGATGTTTGAGACTATGTTCATCAGGGTTATTGGCCTATATTTTTCTTTCTCTGTAGTGTCTGTATCTTGTTTTGAAATTAAGATAAGGGTAGCCTTGAAAACGAGCTTGGGCATCTTCCCTCCTCTTAAATTTTTAGAAATAGTATAAGAAGGCTAGGTGTTAGTTCTTCTTCAAATGTTTGGTAAAATTCATCTGTGAAGCCATCTAGTCTAGGGCTTTTGTTTTTTCATTACCGCTCCAATGTCATTAGTGGTAATCATTCAATTCATATTTTCTGATTCTTCCTGATTCTGTTTTGGAAAATCTTATGTGTCTATGAATTTATCCATTTCATCAGATTGTTCAATTTGTTGGCATTTAGTTGTTCATAACAATTTTTGACAATCCTTTGTATAACTGTAGTGTCAGTTATTATTTTTCTCTTTTATTTCTGATTTTATTTATTTAGGTTCTCTCCCCTTTTTCTTGATGAGTCTGGTTCATGGTGTATCAATCTTTTTTATCTTTTCAAAGAACCAGCTCTTGGTTTCTTTGATCTTTTATATTATTCTTTTAGATTCTATTTTATTTATTTTTGCTCTGATCTTTATTATTTCCTTTTTTCTATTCATTTGTGCTTTGTTTATTGTTCTTTTTCTAGTTCTTTTAAGTGTAAAGTTAGATTATTTGACATGTTTCTTTAACTTTTTTATTGTTTAAATACAGCTTTTTTTTTATTTTTTTTTTTTTGAGGTAGGCCTGTAATGCTATGAATTTCCCTCTTGGGACTGCTTTTGTGGTGTTCCATAGATTTTGGGTCAGTGTGTTCTCATTTCCATCTGTTTTGGGGTATCTTTTGATTATTTTTCTTTATTTCATTGTTAATGCATTTATTGTTTAGCAACATTTTATATAGCCTCTAAGTGTTTGTGTGATTTTGAGTTTATTTCTTGTGATTGATTTCTAGTTTTATACCATTATGGTCAGAGAAGATGCTTGATATGATTTCAATCTTAAATTCATTGAGACTTGTTTTGTGTCAGGGACTCCAGTGGCTGCCCCTTCAGCAATCTCCCTGGAGCCACACAACCCAGTTTCTGCTTACACAACTCTAGTTTTTTCTTAGCCACCTTCTCAGCCAGACCCCAGTATGAGTAGCAACGCAACAAACAAGATTTTGTGCACTAGCTCTTTAAGAGGGCAGGTAGGTTTCTGGCAAACTCCTGTCTCTATCTGAAGAACAGAATTCCCTCTGATTTTTATAGCCAGATGTTATACGGGCTCCTCTTCCTAGCTTTGGTGCCTCAGGCTGTGGAGTGCATTGTGGTGTTGAGATCTTCATGCTCCTCAGGGGCACCTTTGTAGCTGAGCTATCCCTCAAGATTCTCAACTGCCTTACCTGGGTGCATGGTCTGCCCTTTTCTTGTCTCTGCCCTTCCTATTAGTCTTGATGTTGCATTTTCTATAAGTCCTTGGTTATAAAACTTATATTCATCTAATCTTCAGTTGGTTATTCAGGTTGATTGCTCTATATTTCTGTTGTGATTCCAGTTTGGACCTGGGAGGAGGTGAGGATAACTTCCACTTTCTCTGCTGCCATCTTTGATCCCCAAGTTTGCTGCCTTCTAACCTATTCTCCACATTGGTACAAGGGTAACCTAAAATATACCTGACTAAGTTACACTACTGCTTAAAATTCTTGGTTATTTTATTCATTTTTTCTAGTCCTGGATTGTCTTGAACATGGTGATTCCTAAGTAAATGTGAAGGGTATTTTTAATGAGACAAAGAAGAAACAATGAGAAATAATGGACACTATGTGTCCAGCCCTATGCTTGGTATTCACAATGGTGAACAAAATATATAGAATTCCTTTCTGCAAGGAGATTTTGTGTCGTTCATTCAATTTAAACAATGAAATAGCTGAAATGCCCCAGGGCACTGACTAGAAATCAGGTATTGCGCTACGTGTTTTACTGAAATGATCTCATTAGGTATTCACGACCACCTCAGTAAGGAGGCTTTCTTATTATGTCCATTTTATTCAGTAGAAAACTGGAGCATGGCAAAGTTGAGTAATAAGAGATGGAGCTAAAATTAGAAACTAGATAGACAGACTTCAGGGCTTTTTCCTAATTGAAATAGATAATGTATAGTCATAACCCATTTGTTAAAGAAAAGACTGATTTTTTCCTGAAGGAAATAGGGGAACAATATAAATCAGAATATTGCCAAATATCTAACTATATAGAACTAACTCACAGAGTCAGGCACAGCCACTATCTGCAAAGAATTTTCAAGAAGCCCCAGAATTCCTGTTCCATAGTAAGAAGAGGATTACTTTGATTGCCCCCCCTCCCCCCGCAACCCAGTTCTCTGCCTAAGCATGTTGGCCAAGTCTGTTCTTATTCCAAGATTTTCAGATAAGGAATTATCTACCTACCTATTTCCATATCTTTTAATTTTTTTTTAGTTTCTGGTTTTAATAGCTCATTGTATTTGTTCTCAGTTTGTATCCTTCAAAAATAATTTCATGTTATTCAATCTTTATAATATTTTTAATGTTTTAAGAGTCATTCTCATTCATACATTTTACTTCTTATTTTTATTTAAAATTTTTTACTATCTTTTAATTGAACTTCTGAAGATATTTTTACTTTCCACATCTCCATTTTTCTGAATTTGCTTCATTTTTACTCTTTTTAACCATGGCCCCAACTGCATTTAATTTTATTACTCGAATAAAGGTAATTCATCAAATGTGATTAAATTTCATGACTTTTTAGAATATCAACTCCTGAACAAATAAAGGAAAAAGGGCCTGTGGAGCATGAGTTCCAAAACATGCTTCAGAACATGGTTCTCTTATGGTGAGCAGTTCAGAAAGCAGTGTGGCCCAAGCTGGCCGGGGTTTTGTGTGTAAGGAAGAGATACGTTGAGTCCTGAAGGGTGTGTCAAATATCCTGGCTTTCACTTCAGTTCTTTCACTAATGCCCTTGTGACCTTCGGCAGATCCCTTCCTTGTTCTTCTCAGCATTAGCAAGAAAATGCTGAAATAAATTATTTCCATGCCTCCTTCTAGCTTGAGTAATGTGTGTGCCCCTTGATATGGGAGGTAATGGATTAGCAGAACAAAGCAGAGCATTTTGATGGAGGAATATTAAAATGGCATATGAAATTATAAAAATATTGCTTTGCTTGACTTAGTAATATTCTCAAACAAAATTTTCAATGTATCCTCTACCCTATGCTTATGCTTTGCCCTGTTTCTCAGTCGGTGAGTCCCATCAAAATGTCCATGGTATCAAAATGGCAATGTCAAAATAGTCCAATGTGAGCCCTTTGGAGACTGCCAGGGCTTTTAGTTCTATAGACCTTGATTTGAATTCCAGGCTCTATTTGTTAGTTATCACTTAGCTGTGTGGCCTTGGGAATGAGACACTTCAGTCTTAGTTTCCTCATCTGTAAATTAAAGTGCTGATACCAAACATGTGAAGTTTAGAAACAAAATGTGTCAAAAGCCAATGCATGTTTTATCAGATATAGAAAGGCAGTAAAGCTTAAGGTAGTTTAATGCTCCCAAAAGAACTTCCTAAAAGAAAATCATCTGTGATTCACTAAAAAGTTTTAAAATGATGATTTGTAGGTTGGAAGAGTCTTGGATTTCAGAAAGGCTGAGAACCCCATGGACTGAGGAAAGACCAAGGGCTCAAGTGGGAAGAAAAAGCAGAGATCAGACAGTCAGAAAGCCTGAACACATACTGAACAACTTATCAGATGTATGAAGAGTAGGGGATGTTTATGAAAAACAAGCGCCCATATCTCACTCACTACCATCCACAAACTGATCAGCCACAGTTTCTGAGTCAGAACCGAATATCAGCATTTAGAAGTGTTATTGCTCACCAGGAGCACGTATTACTGTGATGCAGCAACATTACTCTTAAGCTGTGGCATCTTGACCTTGTCTGTCTCAGAGAAATCTCAGCAGACTCATTTGTGGCATTAAGTAGTGCCAAATCAGCTAAAAGGCCCAAAGATAAAGCATATGTTACTCCAGCAGGAATTTTTGAAACACTTGGTAAAGTTCTTGAGAAATAAGATGAAATTATAAAATTGGGTTGTCTGCTGAACACCTGAGGCAAAGCAAATAAAGAGAGTACTAGGTTATGGGGAGAGGGTGGGTTAAAAACCATCTGGATGATGATGATGATGATGATTGTGGTAGAGGTGGTGATGATTTCTTGATAATCACAAGAAGAAAGAATGCTTTCAGGTTCCAGGAAATTGTGTCCATGTTTGTGCTCCCAATCTTGACATGGTCCCATACCCCATGAGAAAGCTTTACCAGAACAGTTATCTCAGTTTGAATTTTCATTCTTTTGAAAAAAATAAGTGTGCATTATAAGCTATTCTAGGTATTCAACATATCAAACCAATTAAGACACAGCAACTTTTGGGTTGAGTTGACAGTCTTAGGGGGGTAAAAACCTATAGGCAGATCATGTATAATCTAATCTGGTAGGTGTTATTACAGAAAACTGGGCAAAGTGCTGTGGTTCACCAGGATGGGTCAGCCAACTCTGCCTGTGATAATTTTGAAAAAATCCTCATAGAAGAGGTAAAATACTTCAGTTGGCTTCTTAAAGTGAAGGTAATTCTGTAAGCAAGGTGGAGAGATATTTTAGTTAGAAATAAAGCATGTGCAAAGAAGGTGTAGAGTCAAAAATTGGTATGGTGTAGAGTCTTGAGCCTAATATGGACCTTGGATTTGAGAAGATGACCAAAGTGGCAGAAACTTACACGACAGGATAGAGTGATAGTCTCCCTACTATCCTCTGTCTGGGGCACAGCTTGGACGACTTAGACTTCTCTCCAGATGTGTAACCAACAACCACAAAACCTCATTAATGTACATTTATCAAACTTGAAATCAGTAGTATGTGGTAAGTCCAGAAAGGCACTTAGATGATAGCTACTCATGTGAAGCTAAAGAGTTTGAATTTTACCTATAAATTCCAGGAACGCTAAGAAGAGGTTTTGTTGTTTAAGGTTTTGTTTGCTTGTTTTGTTTTATTAATCTGGGATGGGACCTAGTGGCTTTATTTTAAGTGGTATATGTTTAAAGGGAGAAAGATGTTTAATCCATTTCATTAAGGAGACTGGTGGCATGAAGACCATTTCACAAACCATTGCATCTTAAAATTGATGGTTTGGTCCTAGAAGAAGGGATGAACAGTACAGTTAGAGAGAAGAGGCTGGGTTTAAGCCTTATTGCTGAGATAGAATAGGACACTCTGGATGACAGATGTAAGGATATTGGAGTGAAATAGAGTTCCTGATGATGGCATAAAGCTTTTAGTTTTCAAGGCAGGGTTTACTCATGAGCAGTCCACTAGTGGGTCAGCCAAGGCTGGCTGGTTTATGATAGCTTTATCTGGGACAGCTCGGATGACTGAGGCTTCTCTTCAGATGTGTAACAAACAACCACAAAACCTCATTAATGTACATTTATCAAACTTGAAATCATTAGTGTATGATAATAAACATGTTATTTCTTATGAGTCTATGCATTAGCCAGGCAATTTAGCATTGGTGTTCTGGTCTAGACTGATCTCAACTGACTCTTATAAATTTGTGGTCTGATGATAGTTAGCTAGAAGATGACTCATATAGGTTGGCCTCACTTGTTCATGTACCATAGCAGGAGAGAGAGACAGAGAGACAGAGACAGCAACAGAGAGAGAAGACTACTTGAAACATAGACACAGAAATATCACAGATTTACTTGTGTTGCATTATATTGGCCCAAATAGGCCACCTAGCTGGGACGTATTCAAGAAGTAGGAAAATAGATTCAATCTCTTAATGGGAGCTGCTGCTAAGTTATATTATGTAGGATGTGAATATGGTGAATAGAGAATAGGAGTCATTTGTATAGTCAATCTATAATACACCCAAAATATAGACACCATGTCATTCGTATTCCTTTTACACATAACCTTAGCTGAGTATCTAAACCAGAGAGAAACTTATTCTTTTTGCTATATTAACGACATTGATGACTTTGGTGCTATTTAGTCAACTTCCTATGTAATAACTCATTGACCTGGGTTAATGTGCAAGTGA
>PVJI01025663.1:0-20010 GCA_004026765.1 Micronycteris hirsuta | reverse complement strand
GAAGTTTAGCAAGACACTGTGCCCAAAACAACATTGTGCCTAATATAAAGAAATAATATATCTTGTACAATAGTCTTTCTACATTTTTAGGACTCATCATGATAAAGAGATCAGAAAGCTCCCAGTCATGAAAAGGTAAACACAACAAACACAGGTGACCTAAGGAAAGTGTGCACAGGAAGTGATTGCCAAGCTACTGCGTCATCTACAAAGTCACAGTTCTGTACCTACGATTTCACTTTACTGCCTTCGCCAGCTTCCAAGTTAAACTCCCACCCAAGACTACACATCACTCATCGGTACTATTGAACAAGCGCATTTCTCTGTTTCCTTCTGCCTGGTGGGAATGGTAATGTTCAAGCAGGGCTAGGTGGCCATGGATTTCATAAGGAGAATGTTTGCTTATAGGAACACCTGTTCACACTCTGGGACAGGCTGTGACTGTCCCATGAGCTCCCCATTCTGACCCTTGCCAGCAGCACCTCATCTACACCTCAGAGCCCGCCTGCACGTCTGTACTAGTTGCTTATCTCTCTCTGTACCTCCCACTCCACATTGCCATTCCAGACCAGTTGACATAAGTCATTTATCATGTAGACCAATGTATCCAAGTATTCATCAGTTCCATCTCATCCCAAGGCTTCCATGTGTAATTTTTTTTTTCAAATTAAAAAGTGGACTGAAACCAGATTTCTTGGGTAGAGAAAAACTTCCAAGTCAACAGAGGTGCATTCAAGCTGCATAGCGGTGTCTATCTTTGGAACAGAAAATGATGGCCAGACAGCTCAAATTCAAAATTCCACCTTCTCAAAACCCTGATCCTCACTGAGGAGCCTAGTGCTTGATGGACTTGGAAATCTGACAGGCGTGGGTTTGAGACCCATTCCCACAAAGAGTTACCCGTGTTACCATGAGCAAGACACTATCTTCCCAGCCTCGGTTCACTCATTTGGTAGAATAGGGATAATAATTCACATCTACCTCACGGGGGTGTGCAGATTGAAGAAAAGCACTTAGCATTAAGCCCTGAATACTGTAAGGCACTTTATAACTGTTACCTGCTATCACTAACATTACCATCAAGTAGCTCAGTCAGTGTCAAGTAGGATGGATGATCTCTCTTGCAAAATTTAACTCACAAGCCTTCAAAGCAGAAGACCTCAGGACATATCCAACCATAGTAGAACCATGCACATGATATCCCCACCCAGCTACAATCTCATTACCTTCAGCTGGCACAAGCAATGAACCACCTTCATTTCCCAAGAGAGCCTTACTATTCTTTATGAAAACCTAGTGTCAGACCTGAATAACACCTCCCTAAAGAAAGGCCTTCTGTATATGCGTTTCTCTAGAGTGCACCATCAGCAGACCCAAAAACACAAAATCCCATTCTTCCGTGGTCCTCTTACCCCACTGGAACCACAAGGTCCAGTTTGTACAAGGTCCTCTTCTAGATTTTTAGTAGATTCAGATGACCTCAGATCCACCACAATTGGTTAACTCCTTATCTGTAAAAATCATCTTGAGAACTTGCTTTGTGGTCAAAGGCTCACTGTAAGGCTTTGATCCACAGGTACCAAATCCCTAGGAAGGTATTTAGTGCAATAGAACCTCCCACTCAGGACATCATTCAGAAGACGATTCAAATATATTACACTGGTTTTACAGGAAGAGTCAAAGAGCAGGGGAAACTCTTAAGCAGCCTTACACACATTATCTTCAGAACAGAATGACAGAAACTGAACCAACATCATCCAAGTGATTGTCACCAGAAGGAGAGAGAAGATTCTTTCAGGTGGGATTTCCCTATACCACAACACAGCCCACAGAAACGTCAAAGAACTGACTACACAGTATCTCATCAGCTTCATCACTCCTAATCCCTCCACTGTACCCTATGGTCTTGGCTTACTGAATTAATGAGGTTCCCTCTCACACCTTGATACTATTTTTCATCCTCACTCCCTATACTTGAACAATATTTCCCTATTCATAGTCACCAAATTCATACTTTTCCTTTAGAATTCAGCTGGAGCGTCCATCCTGTATGTTCCCTCTATGAGAGCACTTAACATATAGTGTATTACGATTGCTGGTGTGCGTACTAGTCTTGCCCACTGGAATTTAAGCCCTTGAGAATAAGAACAGTAAAGCTCAACACTTGCACACAGTTGGCTCTCCAAAAATATTTTTGATATCACAGATAATGCTATTCTTAATGGAAACTTTAAAGCACTTTTTACTTATTATACTTAATTAGTTATTACTGATTTATATGCACCCCAATGTTCACAGCAGCACAATTTACAATAACCAAGTGCTGGAAGCAACCTAGGTGCCCATCAGTAAATGAATGGATCAAAAAACTATGGTACATATGCACGATGGAATACTATGCAGCAGAAAAAAGAAAGACAGACAGAGAAAGAAAGAAAGAAAGAAAGAAAGAAAGAAAGAAAGAAAGAAAGAAAGAAAGAAAGAAAGAAAGAAAGAAAGGGAGCTCCTACCCTTTTCGACAGCATGGATGGAACTGGAGAACATTATGCTAAGTGAAGTAAGCCAGGTGGTGAGGAAAAAATACCATATGATCTCACCTTTAACCAGAACATAATCAACAAAAGCAAAAAGCAAGCAAAATATAACCAGAGACATTGAAATTAAGAACAAACTGACAGTAACCAGAGAGGAGATGGGAGGGGATAATGGGGGGGAAGGGTCAAGGGTTTTCAGGAACAACTTAAAGGACACATGGACAAAACCAAGGCAAGGAGGAATCAGGGGAGGGAAGTGGCTTTGGCTGGGGTGGTGGGGAGAGGTGGGGGAAAAGGCAGACAACTGTACTTGAATAACAATAAAATTTTTTTTAAATGCTACAGAAAAAAAAAGCATTAACTTTACGATATTTTCCTATCTTGTTTCTACCTAGTTTCCTGAATTTACTTATTAGTCATAATAGTTTCAACTGCTTCTCTTACATTATTTTTAGACCAAAAATTTATATAATCTCCATATGATGATATTTTAATCTCTTATTTTCAAATATCAATATTTCTTATTTCTATCTCACAATTTATTGCATTGTCCCTAAATTCAAGAATACCATCAAATAATACTGGTGATTTCAGAGTCCTGTTTTATTCTGATTTTAGGAGAGTCACTTATGTTTTCACATTAAATAGGATGTTGGCTGTTAGTCTTAAATAGTTAATTCAATGAAAAGTAAAAATTTCTCAAAATAAAAAGCCAATCTCTTTAAAACAAAATCACAAAATTAAAATAAACAGATAGGCAAGGAGGAACAAATATTACAAATGGGATGTTACTGATATTGGACACAAACATTTTGTTTGCACATCTTCCTTGGACATGGGCTATCATGTTAGTATTTTAGCAATGACTACTAGGAAAGAATTTGGGAGTTTGGGGCTAATTGCTTCAAAGAAAAACTTTATAGTGACTATTTAGAAAGAAAAAGGAAAGTTTTAGTTTGGGATTGTGAAATAAGCCACAAAGTTAAATTTTTGTTTACACTGTCCAGGATCTAATTTTAAAATATTGTCTTTATTTTCTATGATTTAACAGTTCTCACAGCATATGTCACCCCTACCAAAAAGAAAAAGAAAAAAAATTCTTAGCAGATTTATATATGTCTCTAGGAATTAAAGATGAGGAAATACAAACTGAGCTTCAAGCTCATGCATTTCTTAAAGAGAAGGATTTTTGTGGGAGTACCGTTCTGCTCCCTGCCAGTAGATATTTGAAGGCCAAGCCTGTATTTTATTCTTTTTTTGCATGACAAGGCCAGGCACAAAGGGAGTCTTGAGTTGTATTACCAAACTCTCTCTCTAGCCTTAACCTCATTCTGCCTCACACCCAAGAAGGACAGGGCAGGTGGAAGAAAAAGTAATCTGACTATATTTAGAATTGTTATTTATTCTATTTCAATGTGATACTGGTCCTAGCCAACAACTCCCCACTTCTAAGTCTAAATTTTGATTTACCTCTTGATTATCTACTATATGTCTTTAACTTTATTAAGAAGGATACCTAGGTGGTGAAAGCATTTATATTTAAAATATTTAAGCAAGTATTCAAGGGCACAAAAATAAGATGCAATATTAGCTCAGTGGATTGAGCGCGGGCTGGGAACCAAGCGGTCCCGGTTCGATTCCCAGTCAGGGCACATGCCTGGGTTGCGGGCCAGGTCCCCGTGAGGGCCATGTGAGAGGCAACCATACATTGCTATTTCTCTCCCTCTCTGTCTCCCTCCCTTTCCCTCTCTCTAAAAATAAATAAAAATAAAAAAAATCTTAAAAAAAAAATAAGATGCAATATTAAAAATAGGGATAGAAGTTTGTTTATGATAGCCATTCTCACTGGTGTGAAGTGGTATTTCATGTGGTTTTAATTTGCATCTCTCTGATGGCTAGTGATGCTGAGCATCCTTTCATATGTCTCTGGGCCCTGTGTATGTCCTAAGTGGAACCTAATCAACAAAACAAAAAAGCAAGCAAAATACAACCAGAGACATTGAAGTAAAGAACAAACTGACAGTTACAAAGAGGGGATGCGGGGAGAGATGATAGGGTAAGGGCCATCAAGGAACATGTATAAAGGACACATGGACAAAACCAAAGCAGATAGGTTCAAGGGTGGGAGGCAGGGATGGGTGGGGCGGGGGGGGGGGTGGGGCGGGGGGTGGGGTGTGGTGGGGTGAAAATGGAGACAACTGTCCTTGAACAATAAAAAAATAGGAATAGAGAAAGAAAAGCCCAATGAAGGTATAAATAAGAGCTAGGATTGAGACCTCTAAATGTGTTTTGTACATATTTTCACCTATATTAATTAAAATCCAGCTGATGTGTCAATTACATAGCATGAATGTAAAAAACAAAAAAGTATTTCTCCATCCCATAAAATTTCAAGCATGTAAGGTACGCGTGCTCTGCACAGTCTTCAGAGGCCCAGGTAATGCTGTCTGCCTGGTGGGCTTGTTGTCTCTGCGGCTTCAAGATCGCTCCTTATCACACCTGCATTCCGGTTACACACACTGATTCCCCTCTATCTCACTGGCCGGAATGTAGTCACGTGGCCGCACCTAGAGACAAAAAGGATCGGGAGAGATGGTCTTTGACTAGGCGGTGGGCCTAGGCTGAAGGTTCTACTGTTGTATGAGAAAGGGAAAACACGGCGTGAACAGCCAGCAGCTTTTACCTCTTCACGGTGGGCCTCCAATAGACTTGACATTACAATTCTTCCAATCAATTTAAAAAGGAAACATGGTAGCTACATCATTTGTTGTGAATAGTCCACAGAAAATCAATACTTTTCTGAGAAGAATTACAGGTTTTTTCCTCAGAAGACCAAACTAGAACTTCTCCGAAATACTATATGTTCTGAAACTTTGCATATCAGAGAAAGTCTCTGTTTCCCTTATCCATGAACTCCTATTTGGATAGATAAAATTTTGAAACCATACTTTTCTCCCCTAAAATATTCTTTAAATACCAGCGCATGATTTTGGTATTCTGAAAAAAAAAATTATGCAAACTCATTTTTATTCCTTTGGGGGATATATATATATGTAGATAGATAGATAGATATATGATTGAACAAGTGAAAAAATTTTATATTTTCACTGGTATAAGTCTAAAAATAGCTTTCTTTTTTTTAATTTCACTTAGATCATGGTAAAACTTCATTCCCAAACTCATATATTCTAGTTTACAAAGTTTCTTCTGTTGTTTTTTTTTATTATTTACCCCACGTTAATTTTTCTCTCCTATTCAAGAAAAAAACTCACATATTTATAATATATAACTTAACTTTTACCATGTCTCTCTTTATTCCTTTCCTTTGCATTATAATAGTATTCCTCTAGTTTATCCCCATACCATGGTCTCAGTATTTTGCTAAATGGAAATATTTCTGTTACTTAGGGCAAGATTATTTATAAAATAATCTTGTCCCTTGTGATTTCCAACCTTTAATATTAAAGTAAGCAGCTTTATTTCAAACTCTCTCTGTTATCAAAATCACAGTCTTTCCTCTTGTGTTCATTCCTGTAATAGTTTTTTGCTTCTTCAAGCCCTTTCCAAGGATGGGTGAGAAGTCCTCAGCCTTTATCCTATTGGAAGTGCTATCAATGGTATTTTTTATTCCTGTGTGTTTGATATGATCAACCAACACAACGACCAAATAGTATATGTTGAGCATCTACCATGTCTCAGAGACTGTGCTAAGTATTTGTTAGTCACTGGGAGCCAGAATGACATGGTCCCAAGCTTCCATGGACTTCACACTCTACAGCAAGCCTGGTGAAGCAGAATGAATCACACTGAAGAGAAAGCATAGGGTGTTTGCTATTGAAGCTTATATATTAAAGGATTTGACCTGGGCTATATTTTTGGGAAACACCTCCCTCAAGAGGAGGCACTTAAGTTGAGATGAGAAAACTGAATAGGGGTTAGGAGCTAGGGAGTCAGCAGAGACCAGGGACAGAGAGTGGGGAGGGAGGGGGATGACAGGTGACCCAGTGAAGGAGACTCCTGAACAGAAAGCTGGCATAAGGGGAGAGAATATAGCATCCTCAAGATACTAGATGGTCCCAAATGGCTGAAGCTTGGAGTGTAAAGGGTCACACAGAACAAACTCTATCTGAAGTGCAAGCTCTGTCTCCAACTATATGATGGCATGAAGAGAGCAATGGCGTGATGTGAGGCCCCCACCCCCGAGATTTTATAACATGATCTTATTTCAGTTAAGTCATCCAGTACCAACTGAGGAAGGCTAGTTATAACCCAGAACTTTCCACAGGTATAAGACAATAGATTACTTGAAAGAAAGATATTAACAGTCACCTGGAAACGTCTGCAGTCAAAAATCATTCAATACAAATGAATGTTAATCAGTAAATGCTCAATAAATATTGGTTGATTTGTTGGTTGGTTGTCTCCAAATACACAGAAATTCAAATGCAAGCAAATAAAATATACCCATGAGTTAAATTTTATTTTCCAGATTTGTCAAAGATCTTAAACATTAACATTAAAATGAAACTTGGTTACAACCATAATATATGCACATGTTAGGAAGGATTAAGAGGAGCTTCAAGTCTTTCAACAACCACAATAGCCTCACTTCAATGGCTCACAAGGATCACTGAGGACAAAAAAGAAAGATGGTCAAAGGTCAGTGCTTCATTTCCAAACATTAATTGAGGGTGCAACAGTGCGATTCAGTCCCAGTAAAATCAAAGACACCGTGGGCTAAACACAACACACGAATGCCAGACTAATCCTCCCTGTGTAGTGACTTACTGTGGGAAGCTTGTGACTCCACTTAACCTCACTGCGCCTCCCTTCCCCAATCTATAAAACAGGGTTAAGAATTTCAATCTACTTCTCAGAGATAGCCGGTGGATTAGCTATAATAACACCAAATTAATTAAAAACACAAATCATGAGAATGTTTTAGCAAGAGCTATAATTTCTCAGGTAAGCAATGTGAATTCCTTCTCTAGAATTGTTCCAAATGCTTCACCTAATAATTCATAAGAATGAAAAATACATAGAGATCTTCCCTTTCAATGACTGAAGGCACGGTCTGAGTCTTTTTTTAAATAAAAACTTAACTTTTTTAGGTATAAAAAATGACTTTGATCCTATCTGCACTCAGCTAAGAAGATTTAAGAGCACTGTCCCCATCTTGCAAGACTCCACTGAAAAATACTCATTTAGCAGTCTAAGAGTTACCTTGACCTAGAATTTATGCCAGAAACAACAAGGGCGTAAAGATAAAACAGCTTTAGCCCACTAATCACAATAAACTTATCCTAGACAAATTGACTGAATAAATATGGGCTAGCCAATTCAATTGTCTTCCCAAACTTCACTGTTGCAAGAATATTAATACCATACGCCTAAATACTGTTCCTAAAACAATTAAGCTTACTATTTCTCCAGAAATTGAGATAACAGGAAAACACTCAAGTTCATTGTCAGGCACTCATCATAACAGTTACCAGTCAATCTGCGTTTGTACTTTACGGAAATATTCACATCCCTATCACATGCGAAATGCTGAAATGTTGGTACAGAGAGCAAGTTAAACAAACATCAACAGAATCTAAATCTGCACAATATATCAGTGTTAAATCCTGGAGAACTACAATTTATTTATTACCACCACAGACAGATTACTTTTGTTGAAGTTTAACGGCCTAAAAATATATATATATTTTCTATAATCCAGCCACCCGGTTTCCCTTCAATTTTCAAAGAATTACAACTTCCATTTTATGATATGACCACATTTTTTCTCCACCAGAAGGCATAGGATAAATCACATTGTGTATAATAGGGGTGGGATCCCAGGACAGAGGGTCATAAATTCCACCCCAATGGAGCGTGTGAACCCCCCCATCCCATGACAGAAGCAAGTATGCAGAACAAGGCTTCCACCTAGCTATGGCTACATGACTTGTACAAAGTAGGTCAGAAAGTTCCCAAAGCAGCAGCTAGCTATAAACAGTGTTTCCAAGGTCACAAAATGATACTACTGTCTATTGCCCTCCCTTAGAATTCTCCAAGAGAAAGAACTACCCAATTGTGCTAATATCACATGTCCTTTGGAGACATTCCAACCTCCGTTGGTGAAGGTTTTTCCAGTGAGAACTTGAAATATGAAGAAGGAAATAGAAAAAGAATTAAAAAGCACAAAGAGTAAAAGTACTGGATTATTTCCAAGATGTTAACAAAGGTGTAACATTCCTCACTTTTAAAGTTCCTGTCCCTAAAAAATATGTTAAAAAATGGCTTGTAAGTTATAAAGTGATATGTGATATGACCATAAAATGCTAGATTACTATAACTGGCTAGGTATGATCATTGTTTCTAGAATAACTAGAATTAAATTGAGGAAAAATTTGAAGTAGAGTAGCATTAATCATGAAGTAAAATTATATTATTGTTACTCAGTCTAGATATCCAGGAATAATAAAAATCTGAAGATAAGAGGAGAGATTTGGATTAGTTTGAACTACTCATAAAATTTAAGGACGTAAAATAAGTCTTTTTAATAAAAATAGAGCAACCTACCCACTGGTACTCAAACAATACCAGACGGTCTACACTGGCACAGGCCTATCTTCTACATATATTTCAGAGATGAATTTTTATATTCACTGGGCCAATTTAAATCATATAAATGGATTTAGGTAGTCAAAGCAGAATATAGATCAGAAAAGTTTCCGGGTCCAATATTAAAAATGAAATTAGCATAATATGAGACTGTCTCTCTGCTTCAGATTTTCCATCCTGTCCTCAGAATACCTAACCAGTTCCTTCTGAGGTCCCTGGTGCAACTACTTATTAGAAATATATATCCACATGAAGACCCTTTTAATTTTGCTGGGAAAATGTTTGACTGTAGTTTTACACTGCATAAGTATGAAAGTGTGTTAGCAAATATGATGGACATGCTAATTAGAGCATTAAGTTAATGTATTCAATGTAAAATGAACATAAAATAAGTATATTTTAGGTGCCAAAACATTGAAAGTTCTTAAATCAGACTGCACGTTTAGAGAGACATGTGAAAAGCATGTTATTTCCTTTATTTTTCACCATGGTAAGTGCATTATTAATTTGGATAGAAATCTAAATCCATCCATCTCCAATAAATACTCAAAAACCATTGGAAATACTGAATAAGAAGCAGATCTACTGTACAATGATTTCTAATGTCTAGTTTCAGTTTCTAATATGTACTAAGAAGAGATGCTACCCATGAAAATCAGATACTGAGTCTCCCTCTGTCCTATTTGATGTGAATGACTAAATGTCCAGGTTCAAGTCAGTGAGGTGCATATGGAAATCCCCGCCCTGCCTGCCCCATCTCCACATGCAGACTCAGTGAACTGTAATATTACCCTTTCAAAAGAAAACAGAAATGCTTTGTTCTTTTTTTTAAGATTTTTATTTAGAGAGAGGGAAAGGGAGGGAGAGAAACAGCAATGTATGGTTGCCTCTCATGTGGCCCCCACTGGGGACCTGGCCTGCAACCCAGGCATGTGCCCTGACTGGGAATCGAACCGGCGACCCTTTGTTTCACAGCCCACACTGAATCCATTGAGCTATACCAGCCAGGGCACAGAAATGCTTTGTTCTTTCCACATTAAAATGAAAAGTAAGTTCTACCAGAGAAAAGATTGGTGTAAATTTTTAAAGTTGGTTTCCACAAAGTTTATTATAGATGCTACTTCTTTGACTATCGTAACTAAAAGATTTCATAACAAAAAAAGACAATCTTAACTCTTTGCATTCTCACTGGATAGCTGTGGGCTCAGTCTGACTGTTGTAGAGGATATAATTTTGATTGCAAAATTTATACAACGGTTTTATAAGCCATTTTCATGGATGTAGTAAACCCAATCATATATTTTGGCCAGTGTAGCCTAAGAAAAAACACACACATTCTTTTGCCTTCCTCCTTTAAATTAAGCAGGTTTACACCCATTTATAGCACAAAATTTACCAGTGGAACCTATTGAATTTTTTAATATTAATGGCTTTTTAATTATTTTTCACATGAATATATTTTTATTTTATTTTTTACAAATTATCTTTTTAATTTTTTAATTATACTTGATGTCAAATATTAGAGTATTTTCAGGTGTACAGCACAGCGGCTAGACGTGTATACAAAGTCATCCTCCCAATAAGTCCAGTTCCCACCTTTCACCACATACATGGTTATTATGACATTATTGACCACATTCATTATGCTCTACTTACATCTCGGTGGCCACAATGTGCTTTTTAAAAAGTATTATCAGCCCTGGCTGGTGTAGCTCAGTGGATTGAGCGCGGGCTGCGAACCAAAGGGTCGCCAGTTTGATTCCCAGTCAGGGCACATGCCTGGGTTGCAGGCCAGGTCCCCAGTGGGGGCCACATGAGAGGCAACCACACATTGATGTTTCTGTCCTTCTCCTTCTCCCTCCCTTCCCTTCTGTCTAAAAATAAATAAATCTTTAAAAAAAAGTATTATCATAAGTTAGTATTCCATTTTCCTCCTTTAGCACATATTTATGGACTGAGTTTCTATTCATTATAAACTTTTATAATTTCATCATCACATTGCCAGTTGCTACAAACACCTGTCAATTATCTCTCCAGGCAAAGAAATGTGCTGGAGGTGGTTGTTCTCACGATAAACTGGCGGGTTCCTTTTTCCCACATTCATATCATCGCCCAACCCTCAGAACCACCCAGACATTCACAGGGGAAACCACTCCTTCACACTTCTAGAATTATTAGTACATTCACAAATCAGAGATCCCTAATGATAACAGCTACCATTTCTTGAGCACTGTGATGGTCAATTCACTGACTTTCTCTGCCTGCCTTGGCCTTGCTGACTTCTACAGACTGCAGGATCCAGGTGCTGAGCCCTTGGTTTCTCCTTGTTCAGTATGGCCCATGGGACCATCCACAGGAAGTGAGAAGGCAGGAAGAGAGAGGGCAGACATTTCTTCTCTCTGCTCCCTGCTGCAGTGAAAGACTCCGGCAGTGGCTGCCTTCCCCCAGGGCCACGGCTTCTTCACAGTCCAAACTCTCCCCAGGTCCTGATAATAATGTCCTGTTGTTCCTAGTCTCTGCCTGCTTTATCAGCCCTTCTTTCCTCTCTTTATTCTGCCCACACCTCTGAAGTCTCTCTATTAACGCCTATTCATTGGAACCAATTGCAAGAGGCACAATTCTAAGATGGTTCTCTCGTGTGCACACCATACATAATCCCTTCCTCTTGCGTGTGGGTGAGTCTAGCCTAGTCAGGTGAGCCCTTTAAAAATGGGTCTTGGGGTCAGAGACAGAAGTCAGAGAGATTCAAAGCTGCAGCAGATACCCTGCTGAAGGCTTTAAAGGGGCAAACTGTCATATTATTAAAAAGGCCACAAGGTAAGGGGCAGCAGGCAGGCTTCCGGAAATGCAAGCGGCTCTGCTAACAGCCAGCAACAACACAGGGACCTCAGTCCAACAACCACAAACAGAAAATCTTGCAGGAGGATCCTGAGATCCAGAGAGCCAACGCCTTAAGCTCAGTTTTGTGGGACCCTGAGCAGTAGGACCAGCTCACTCATACCCAGACATCTGTCCTGCAAAAACTGAGATAATCAGTGGGTATTCACACCATTATTACACAAATAGGTCACACCAGTGCATTACATAAAAATGCTAATACGAAGAAATTGACTGAAAGATGGCGGCTAGATAGGTAGGAGCGAAGTCCACTTCCCCCTGCACACAGGTGAAACTCCTAGCTGATCTTCTGAGAAACAGTGAACAGCCAACAGTACCCCAGCATGTATGAAGATTCAAGACCAAAATTGTACAGGACATAGAAAAATCAGATGGTAAGGAGAGAGCTTCAGGTCAATAAGGTCCCTGGGTCCAGCGCAGGGACTAGGGTGGCAGCAGCCCCAGTCCCAGTGCCCGCTGGGTCTGCTGTAGGATTCTTAGGAGAGAGTCAGGTCAACGGCTCCCTTACCTGCCAAACAAGGTTTGAGCAGCACTGGGAGTGGCCTGGTTGCTTGAAGCCACAGGGAGGGGAATAAGGACAAAGTGGCAAACACATGGGGGCTGTGAGCACCCACAGGGACTGTGTGTGCCGGGTAGGGAGAGTTGAGAGTTGGGCCGTGCGGAACTCAAAACACTCAAACTCATGAAGATTGAATAGCATGCTTTTAAACAATTAATGGGTCAAGAATGAGATTAGGGAAGAAATCAAAATATTCCTGGAAACAAACGAAAATGAACTGACAACAATCCAAAACTTATGGGACACAGCAAAGGCAGTCCTGAGAGGGAAGTTCATAGTGATACAGGCCTACCTAAAAAAAAATAGAAACATTTCAAACAAACTACCTAACCCTACACCTACAAGAACTCAAGGAACGATAACAAAGATACCCCAGAGCAAGTAGAAGGAAGGAAATAACCAAGATCAGAGCAGAATCAAATGACATAGAGACTAAAAGCATACTTCTGAGGATCAATGAATCCAGGAGCTGATTCTTTGAAAAGATAAACAAAATTGACAAGCCTTTAAGCAGGCTCATCAAGAAAAAAAGAGAGAGGACCCAAATAATCACAATCAGAAATGAAAGAGGAGAGATTACAACAGATGCCACAGAAACACAAAGGATTGTAAGAAATTACTACAAACAACTATATGCCAAGAAATTTGAAAACCTAGGTGAAATGGATGAATTTCTAGAAAAATATAATCTTCCAAACTCAATGAAGAAGAAGCAGAAAGCCTGAACAGACCAATAACAGTTGATGAAATTGAAACAGTAATCAAAAACCTTTCGACTCACAAAAGCCCTGGACCAGACATTTTCACAGGAGAATTTTACAAAGCATTTAAGAGAGAGTTAACCCATCCTCCACAGATTATTCCAAAAATTTCAAGAAGATGGAAGACTCTCAAACTCTTTTTATGAAGCCAGCATCATCCTAATCCCAAAACCAGATAAAGACACAAGAAAGAAAGAAAACTACAGGCCAATATAGCTGATGAACATAGACACTAAAACCCTCAACAAAATATTGGCAAACCACATCCAGCAATACAGTGAAAAGGTCACACACCATGATCAAGTGGGATTCATCCCAGGGATGCAAGGATAGTACAATATTCACAAATCATTAAACATAATACACCACATAAACAATATGAAACACAAAATCCCATGATCATATCAATAGATGCAGAAAAAGCAATTGATAAGGTACAGCACCCATTTATGATAAAAACACTCAGCAAAGTGGGAATAGAGGGAGCATTCCTCAACATAATAAAGGCCATATATGAGAGACCTATAGCCAACATCATACTCAATGGACAAAAACTTAAAGCTTTCCCATTAAGATCGGGAACAAGACAAGGATGCCCGCTTTCACCACTCCTATTCAACATAGTACTGGAAATCCTAGCCACAGCAATCAGACAAGAAAAAGAAATAAAAGGTATCCAAATTAGAAAGGAGGAAGTAAAACTGTCATTGTTTGCAGATGACATGATAGTGTACATAGAAAATCCTATAGACTCCACCAAAAAACTACTTGACCTAATAAATGAATTTGGCAAAACAGTAGGATACAAAATCAATACTCAGAAATCAAAGGCATTTTTTGTACACCAACAATGAAATATCAGAAACAGAAATCAGGAAAAAAATCCCATTCGATATAGCAACAAGAAAAATAAAGTACCTAGGAATAAACCTAACCAAGGAGGTAAAACACCTGTATTCAGAAAACTATATAACACTGAAGACAGAAATTAAGGAAGACAGAAACAAATGGAAGCATGTACCATGCTCATGGATTGGAAGAATTAACCTCATCAGAATGGCCATACCACCCAAACTGATCTATAGATTCAATGCAATCCCTATCAAAGTACCAATGACATATTTCACAGATATAGAACAAACATTTTAGAAATTTATATGGAACCATAAATGACCCCGAATAGCTACAGCAATTTTGAGAAAGAAGAACAAAACAGGAGGGATCACAATACCTGATATCAAACTGTATTACAAGGCCACTGTAATCAAAACAGCCTGGTACTGGCATAAAAACAGGCTCATAGACCAATGGAACAGAATAAAGAGCCCAGAAATAAACCCAAGTCTCTATGGCCAAATAATATTTGACAAAGAGGGAAGAAGCATAAAATGGAGTAAAAACAGCCTCTTCAACAAATGGTGTTGGGAAATCTGGACAGCTACACGGAAAAAATGAAACTCGATCACCAACTTACACCATACACAAAAATAAATTCAATGGGGATAAAACAAGTAAATATAAGTCGTGACACCATAAAAGTCTTAGAGGAAAACATCAGTAGGAAAATCTCAGACATTCCACACAGCAATGTCTTCACTGATATATCCCCAAAAGCAAGGGACATAAAGGAAAGAATAAACAAATGGGACCTCATCAAAATAAAAAGTTTCTGCATGGCTAAAGAAAACAGCATTAAAATGAAGAGACCCAACTATATGGGAAAACATATTTGCCAATGATACCGAGGACAAGGGTTTGATCTCCCTCAAAATATATAAAGAACTCACATGACTTCACTCCAGGAAGACAAAAAACCCAATTAAAAAATGAGCAGAAGACTTGAACAGATACTTCTCCAAGGAGGCCCAGAGACATATGAAAATATGCTCACCATCACTAGCCATCAGAGAGATGCAAATTAAAGCCACAATGAGATACCACCTCACACCAGTCAGAATGGCCATCATCAACAAAACAACAGATAACTGTTGGAGGGCATGTGGAGAAAAGGGAACACTTGTGCACTGTTGGTGGGAATGCAGACTGGTGAAGCCACTGTGGAAAACAGTATGAAATTTCCTCAGAAAACTAAAAATGGAACTGCCTTTTGACCCAGCAATTCCACTGCTGGGATGATACCCTAAGGGCCCTGAAACACCAATCCAAAAGCACCTATGCACCCCAATGTTCAAAGCAGCACAATTTACAATAGCCAAGTGCTGGAAGCAACCTAAGTGCCCATCAGCAAATTAGGGGATCAAAAAACGGTGGTACATTTACACAATGGAATTCTACGCAGCAGAGAGAAAGAAGGAGCTTATAACCTTTGCAACAGCATGGATGGAACTGGAGAGCATTATGCTAAGTGAAATAAGCCAGGCGGTGAGGGACAAATACCATATGATCTCACTTTAACTGGAACATAATCAACAAAAGAAAAAAGCAAGCAAAATATGACCAGAGACTTTGAAATTAAGAACAATCCAACAATAGCCAGAGGGGAGGGAACAGGGGATTGTGGAGAGAAGGGTTTTCAGGAACTACTATAAAGGACACATAGACAAAACCAAGAGGGAGGGTGGAAGCAAGGGAAGGAGGTGGGTTTGGATGGGGTGGGGAGGAGGGGAGGGGAGAAAATGCAGACAACTGTAAATGAATAACAATAAAGTAATTTTTAAAAATGCTAATACTTTGCTTTAATAGAGTAGTTTCATGTGCTGATTAAAATATCCCTTTTCTTTTTTGTACCCTTTCTCATTCCAGAAAGGATTTAAAGTAGCTAACCTAACTTTCCATACATTCCGTAGTTCAGACTTTTCAAAGATATCCACCCCCATACTTTGCCTGCATCAGTGAGCTTATATTGTCTTGAAAACTGATTTCTTAACTTTGTTTAAATGAAGTATGACCCTAAATATTAGAAAATCTTTGTCTTCCTTAGGCATCTTGATAACTTGTAAGTTTGTACCATTCTGGTTCAATACCTTTCTTCTTTCCTCCTATTTCTGTCACTGTTTCAAAATTAGGTGAATGGCTGGCTAATTCCTTTCATAAATCAAATAACATTCTTCCTGTGGTTTCAATGGAGTAAGTCAAGCTTCAGAAACTAGCACGGATACTTACACTATCATTGTTCCAGGGACCCCAAGAAATGAAAGACCATGAATTAGGTCTATATAAGTCACATCCCCACTCAGCATAATTAGAAGCTCTGCTGCAGTTGCAAACAATGGAATGTTTGAATTCTAAATCAGTCCTTCAATTATCAGAGTGTTACTCCTTCTTCTTGACGTTTTTTCTGCCCCAGCAAAATCACAATCACTAAGGCTATTTCTTCAAAGATCTCAAATTCTTACCATGGAATTTGCCCAGAGAACAGAAGGTTTTCATGAAGCAATGAGTATTGGTGAATGCTAAGAAAAGGTCTCTCTCTGCAGTACATACAATCTCAATCTTTCTCTTCTCTCTCTTTTTCTCTCTCTCCCTCCCTCCCTCCCATCAGATCTTTCTCCATAAAAATTTAAACATCCTCAGGTTTCTCTGATTTAAAAAACCAATCCTCCCTCACACCTATATGGACTTTTATCTCATATTCATTTCTCAGCAAAATTTCTAGATTTATCCCTTTGCCCTTGACTCTCATTTTGGCTCCTGCTTCCATTGTTTTACTGAAATAATACTTACTAAGGTCACCAATGATCACTTTGTTAAATCCAAAGGATGTTTGTCAGTCTTCATTTATATACTATCCCAAAAATAGCCTTCTTGAAATCTCTCTTCCTATGGCCTCTGGATCACTCCTGTTTTTCTTCTTCCCCCTCCAGTTGTTTCGTCTTGTTTATTTGTAGGTTCATTCTGGTCTACCAGCCAGCCACTAACCATTGACAAAGAGAGAAGAGCTAGAGTTGATCTTTGAGAATCATCTTTGAACTACCCCTCTTTAAGTCTGATTAATTTTGCCCCCTAAATAATTTCAACTCCATCTACTCCTCCCCATCTCCATTGTCATCACCTCTTATCCAAGCTATAATCACCTTCCCCTGTACTACTACAATGGTCTCCTAATTGGTCTCCCTCTAATGTGCTCTCCATAGTGAGGCCAGAGGGGCCCTTTAAATATGCAAATCTGACCACATCCTCCTGTCTCTTTTACATAAGCTTTTCCATAATTTACTACTGGTTTTAAGGTAAAGACCTTTAAATAACCTCCATGTTCTTTGAATGATCTGATCTGTATGTTCCACCAGCTATCTGTCCACTGTCATCTGCCTCTCTCTCCCCTCCTTATTTGCGTTCCTGTATTTCGCTAAACAATTAATATCCCCCCATGGTCACTGTAACAGGCGTGGCCCCTGTGGAGAAACTCTCCCCTCTCATCTTATTCAATGATCATTCCTTCGGGGAAGCCTTCTCTGGTCTCTCAGTCTAGGTCAGAATCCTTAGTTGTATCTTTTGGAATTATATGTATTGTTGTTTATTACACTAATTAGTGTGATATTTTGCTTGTTTATTTAAAGTCTGCCTCTCCTACTGGGCTATAAGTTCCTTGGGAGAAGGAGCTGTGTCCTTTTTATCTGTAGTTGCAGGATCTGCAGTTAATTCAATGCCTAAAAAAAGCTCTGTAAGCAAGGTGCTCAATAAATTCCTGAATAAATAAAAGAATAATAGTAACGCCATACATGAGAATTGTCAGGGCTTTACCCTATCTCTCTGTCCCTCTCCTTTTATGGAAACCACAAGAAATGATGAGTTTAGTAAAAATAAGGTGCTGCTTCCTCAGTCCTACAAAGTATATTCAATAATTTACAATGCCACTTTTTGCCTGCCTTGCCGAATACAGACTTCTCTTGCAAACCCTCAAAGAGCTGTACCATAGAACACCAATCTGCACAGTCTCTATGTTTGCTGAAAATCCTCTTTTTCTCAAAACCATTCACACACACACACACACACACACACACACACACACACACACACACCCAGTTCACACTTTTGGCTCGGAGTGTCACCTCCTCTCTTCCCCGTGGCATGTCTGCACTTCCTCAGTCTGTCCAAAACTGTGCCCACATTCCAGAGCCTTACATCTGTCACATCAGTCCTCTGCAATGGCCCAAAGCACACACTAAACATTTTTGTCCCTGAACTTCTGTAACTGAGGTATCACAGGCCAGTTATGGACCACATAATCAGAAATCCAGCTGTGTATGCCCCATTGTTTTTTTATAACAGTGGCAAGCAACTTATTAACTGTTCAGAACCTTGGGTCTAAAAGCAGTCCCCAAAACAGTCAACTTTATTTAGATGTAAGTGCCAATCTTGGGTCAGAATTAATCATTAATTGGGTTTTTTTGCTGAGTAAGAACTCTGGCATTTAACAAACTGAACTATTCTTAAAAACGCTAGGGCAGCCCCAGCCCCTGTGGCTCAGTTGGTTGGAGAGTCATCCTGCCAGGGGTGTCCAACCTTTTCACATCTCTGGGCTACAGGGGAAGAAGAGTTGTCTTGGGTCACATATTAAATACATTGAGACATGTTATCACAGAAAAACCTCATAATGTTTTAAGTAAATTAACAATTTTGTGTTGGGCCACATTCATAGCCATCCTGAGCAGCACGTGGCCCACAGGCTGTAGGCTGGACACCCATGTAGACCAAAAGGTGGTTACTAGTTCGATTCCCCATCAAGGCACATACCCTGGTGGCAGGCTCAAGCCCCAATCGGGGTGTATAACAGAAGGCAGCCAATCAATGTATCTCTCTCACATCTCTCTCTCTCCCTCCCCCACCCTTCCTCTCTCTCTAAAAGCAGTGAAAAAAATATCCTTGGGTGAGAATTCTCTTTTTTTTTTTAATTTTTTAAAACACTAGGACATTTTCAGTCAGAACATACCTCAGTTCAACTCCAGATCTTCCTCACCAGGGATGCTTCTTAGTTTCTCTCTCGATAGTTTCACAAAAAAAGAATGTACTTTCACAGAGTTTCACAAAAATGAATAAAAGCATTGCCCAGGGATTTGCTGCGTAGGGAGGATTTTCTGGAAAGTTTTAAGAATGATAGTCTCATCTCCAAAACAACAAGAATACTTGTGAATAATCGGTTTGTTTTCAGCTCATTTAGTCCTTTTTGACACTCACTTTCCTCAAGACTTTACTAAGCCTGGCATCTAGTAAAAGCCCGCTGCTTAGTCAATGGAGGCACTTATGAAATGACAGCATTTCAAGGCTGCCCTTAATTGCAATCATCTACCAATATATGGGTAGTTGAAATACTTAGCTCTTAATAGACTTGTAAACAAAAGCAAACCATGAAAACATCTTTGAATTCTTTTCTTCTTAAAAAAAACCAGTATGGCCCGGCTGGTGTAGCTCAGTGGATTGAGCGCGGGCTGGGAACCAAAGGGTCCTGGTTCGATTCCCAGTTGGGGCACATGCCTGGGTTGCGGACCAGGTCCCCAGTGAGGGCCACGTGAGAGGCAACCACACATTGATGTTTCTCTCCCTCTCTTTCTCCCACCCTTCTCCTCTCTCTAAAAATAAATAAATAAAAATATTTTTTAAAAAAAACACCAGTATGTATATATATGTGTGTATATATGTGTGTAAATAAATGCATATTTATTTATCTTTTTATTTATTATTATTATTTATT
>PVJI01025662.1:0-20125 GCA_004026765.1 Micronycteris hirsuta | reverse complement strand
GCAGCAGAGAGGAAGAAGGAGCTTATACCCTTTGCAACAGCATGGATGGAACTGGAGAGCATTATGCTAAGTGAAGTAAGCCAGGCGGTGAGGGACAAATACCATATGATCTCACCTTTGACTGGATCATAAACAGCAAAAACAGAAAGCAAGCAAAACATAACCAGAGACATTGAAATTAAGAACAGTCTATCAATGGCCGGTGTGGAGTGGGGAGGGGACAATGGGGAGAAACGTTTTCAGGAATCACTGTAGAGGACACATGGAGGGAACTAAGGGGGAGGAGGGAGGATGGGGGTGAGGTGGGGGCTGGGGGGAGGGTGGAGGGGAGGGAGAGGATGCAAATAACTGTAATTGAACAACAATAAAGTAATTTAAAAAAAATTTATGTAATGAGTTCATTAACTGCTTGAAAACTTATATAGAAAACTTAAGTACTCTGACTCTATTTTTTTTATTTGAGCATATTCTGTATTTATTAGAAGGATCGAGGCCAATGGAGGAAGATACCATCTTGCAAAAGGTTCCCTAGACCTACATTTCACAGTATCTCTCATATTGCCATTCACATAAAAAAAATGTATTTGTGAACAAAGGCATATGCTAACAAGCATGACTTTCCAATTAGTATGTTTCCTGGGAGGCTGAATATATTTTTTATTTTATAGCTGTTTACTTCCTATACTGCAAATTGTCTTTACAAGTACTTTGGTTTTATGTACTTGGGTTTGAATGTTTTTATTTTTATTTGCATTCTTTCAAAAAGTAAGTGCATTTTTCACCTAGTTTGCTCTTTTCCATTTAATTCTTGTGTGCATGTAAAGATGTATTTGTGTGAGAGTGTATAAATATTGTGTGGTCCACCCTGTCAGTTGGTCACATTGTGTTCCCTTATTGCCTTTAAACATTGATTCTATTTTTTTTTAATTTGGAAAGAGTACCAATCCACTTTTATCTATTCAGTGAATTAAGTCTTTGAGTACGCAAAAAGACAGTTCTATCTAAAGGCTGGTGTGGTAAAGACATCTGCATTTTCCCATATCCAGTTTTCCTCTCCTTCCAGACACAGAGGAGTACCACACCTTGGAAGAACCATGTAGTTAGTTCTGGCCAATAGATTGGGAGCAGAAATATTTTCAAACCAAAGTATTTCATAAGTATTGTTTAACCTGTCAGTATTTTCTTTCTTTGTCACAGTAATTGTGGAGGAAGTCTCATGTTGAGTTAATGGAAATGGAAGATCAAAACAGCCTGCATCTCTGGTCATCTCATGGCAGAATTTACCTTGGAGAGTCTCTGGGCCCACAGCAGACTTTGTGAGTGAAAAATAACTTTTGTGTTAAACCACTGAGATTTTTATTTGTTTTTTGTTACTCTGGCATAAGTCTATCCTATCCTGAGTCATCACTTGTCAATATATCATAAGATCTTTATAAAAATATAGCTTTGGAGGAGATTTGATTATTGTAAGTTTGTAACTGATTTTCACATATTGAAATGCTTTCTTCACTATAAAAGCAAGCATCACCAGCCATCAGAGAGATGCAAATTAAAACCACAATGAGATACCACTTCATGTCAGTCAGAATTACCATCATTAATAAATTAACAAACAACAACTGCTAGAGAGGTTGTAGAGAAAAAGGAACCCTACTGCACTGTTGGTGGGAATGAAGGCTGGTGCAGCCACTGTGGAAAACAGTATGGAATTTCCTCAGAAAAATGAAAATGGAACTGCCTTTCTACCCAGCAATTCCACTACTGGGATTATACCCTAAGAATCCTGAAACACCAATTCAAAAGAACCTATGCACCCCAATGTTCATAGCAGCACAATTTACAATAGCCAAGTGTTGGAAGCAGCCTAGATGCCCATCAGTGAATGAGTAGATCAAAAAACTGTGGCACATTTACACAATGGAATGCTATGCAGCAGAAAGAAAGAAGGATTCCTACATTTTGTGACAGCTTGGATGGATCTGGAGAGCATTATGCTGAGTGAAATAAGTCAGGCAATGAAAGACAAGTACCGTATGATCTCACCTATAAGTAGAACCTAATCAACAAAACAAACAAGCAAGCAAAATAAAACCAGAGACATGGAAACAAGGAACAAATTGACAGGGACCAGAGGGGAAGAGGGTGATAACGGGGGAAAATAGGGAAAGGTCCATCAAGGAACATGTATAAAGGACTCATGGACAAAGGCAAAGCAGGTAGGTTTAAGGGTGGGAGGCAGGAATGGGTGGGGCAGGGGGGCTGAGGTTGGGTGAAAATGGAGATAACTGTACTTGAGCAACAATTTAAGAAAGCAAGCATATCAACTCTGCCGTAACAGCTCTTTGTCTCTCTCATGTCTACAATTTCAAATTACTTGCTAAGTGTAACATGAAGCTTTGCTGAGTGCATATTCCAAATTATTGTACTTTATGTATATTTATATTAAGAAACTGAAACAGAGTACACCCCATTTTCCAAACAGTGTTTCCATTAGCAGCCAATCCCTGTTCTTTGCTCACCCTCCACCCCTCAATAACATCATCACCACCTCACCTTTCTTCTCACTTTCCCTTTTACCCAGGTTATCCCCATATGCTCCCACAATGTTCTGTGCATACCTCTCACCATATAATCTTAAAATTTGCTGTTTATTTTGTATTAGACTTGAACTCTTTACCCCCCAGGGACTATATCTCATTCGTGCCTAGTACCTAGCACACAGAAGTCACTTAAAGAATCTTGTTGAATTGAACCTAACTGCTTAATTCACATATGTAGAGAATATATGTAGCTCCTAAGATAACATCTCTATTTCTTCACCAACTAACATACCCTTAGGAAAAGAGATGTTTCTCTGGATCCTCAGGGATGGCTCTCATTCCAGACCTCAGATAATGCCCTAAGTTTCTCTGGTGATAATCATAACAAACCCTTCTTCTTAAAAAGAATAGTAAGAGTTATTAAAGACCTGGTATACTAGTTGATTGTTTCATATTAATATATTGGAAGAATCATAAAAGCACAAAGAATGCAGCCACTTTTTAATGTAGTCACTAGATGCAATGAATACTGGCTCATTTCTAATTCATAAAACTATTATCAGTCTTCTGAAAATGAGTCAGGAATCTACTTTTAGAGACATCTTAATTTTATTTGATTAGATTAAGATGGAAAAGCATGAGTTAATGATGTATTATCATTCCCATGTTGTAGAGAAATGTGTAAATGAAATATAATTTGCAAGTATTCCGTATGTTAGTGTGAAATATATGTGAAAATTTGGTGTGCTTTCCTGCTCTATAAAACATCTTGAAGAGGCTTTTATGGGTATTTTACAGTTAATTCATAGATCTTAACTATGGCCAAGTCAAAGTAACTTGATTTTGCATTGCTATCTAGCTTAAACTGATTATCATTGCAGTTTGAGAGAAGTGAACATTTTTTTTCTAAACTGTGACTTATAGAACACCAGTGAGATTTGAGATGTTAATAGAATCCTGTGAACAAAAAAATTGGAAGTACTATGTAAAGCCAAAGTAAATAGTTTTTGCAAAACTTATGCGGGTATTTACTATGCATTATGAACAGGACTGATTTATATACTACACACAGTAGGCACAGTGCCTAGGGCCCGTGATATATTTAGGAGCCCACAAAAATATTTTAATTTCTTTTAGCATAAGAAAAAAATGAAAATATAATTATGAATATGTAATGATGAATCCAGCCTGTATTACATTAATCTTTATACCAATGTAGTCATAAAATATATTTTAATAGTTTTCTATGAAGGAAGTAGCCTACAAAGGCAAAAGTATCTAGAGTTTATCAATATCATAGTGCAGCCTTCATTATGATCATCTAAAATGTGTGTTATGCAGGATTTTCCATAAGTTGCTTGTGCATGAATATCTTTGTGTAGAGCTTCTCAGAGGAGAACAATTACGACATGTGGAAATGGTTATGTAGTATAACAGACACTGGAGCAAGAATGATAAGAATTAGATTTTAGTGATGTCTGCTGCTAACTAACCACACATGTTTGAGAAAGCCATGCAACGTCTCTGTCCCCCAGATTGTTTTTTTAAGATTTTATTTATTTATTTATTTTTAGACAGGAGAGAAGGGAGGGAAAAAGAAAGGGAGGAAAACATCAATGTGTGGTTGCCTCTCACATGGCCCCCACTGGGGACCTGGCCTGCAACCCAGGCATATGCCCTGACTGCGAATCGAACCGGTGACCCTTTGGTTCGCAGCCTGTGCTCAATCCACTGAGCTACACCAACCAGGGCTGTCCCCCAGATTGTTAAGAAACAAAATGATGGTGTTCAACTGGATGTGTCAATTATGCCTTCCAGCTTAAATGTAATATGATTTTATATTTTGAATATCTTTGTATGGTTTGCTGATTTGTTAAGGTTTTGCACATAGGTTAGAACATAAATTCCAAGGGGATGGGTACTATTTTGGGCTAAAAGTCAGAAATAAAAATTTTAGCCCTTGGATCAACAATGAGCTCAAGGAAGAAATCAAAAGGTACCTGGTACCTTGAAACAAATGAAAATAAGGACACAAAAATCCAAAATCTGTGGGACATGGAGAAAGCCACCTTAAGAGGAAAATTCATAGCATTACAGGCCTATCTCAAAAAACAAGAAAAAGTTCAAATAATCTAAATTTTCACTTAAAGTTAATTGAAGAAGAACAACAAAGTCCAAAGTGAGTATAAGGAAGAAAGTAATAAATATCAGAGCAGAAATAAACAAAATTGACTCTAAAAAACAATACAAAAGATCAATGAATCCAAGAGCTGGGTCTTTGAAAAGATAAACAAGATTGACAGACCTTTAACCAGACTCATCAAAAAAGTGTAAGCCCTGCCTTTAGCTGTAACTAACTTCTATCAATAACAAAATGTACCAAATATTTCTCCTTCAAACAAGAGAAACAATAAGAAATTTGAGAATATTCCTATCTTTGATATGTTCTCTACTTAGGTGTCTAGCAAATAAACTTATTGTCCTCTTTCCTTGTCATGGTGGGCTGTGGTGATTGGGTTGGCCAAGAGAGAAAAGGCAAATATGTCTCCCAGGTTTTAAGCTTGGGTGACTCTTTGGCTGGTTGTACTCAGATATTTTTTTTTTTGATGATGCAGGTTGAGTGCTTGGTTATTTATAGGATAACCAAAAAACTGAAAAACGCCCTACAGTTATATCTATACATCAATATAATATTCAGGAGAGAGGCAGGTCTGATGTTTTGTATTTAGGAATCTTGAGACTAGTGAAAGTAGTTCAAATTATTGGAGTAGAAGAAATAACCCTAGGGGATAATACAGTGAGAAGAATGGTGGGCTAAGTGTGTAACTATGGAGGGAGTCAACTTTAGGCACAGTTACAGGAAGATAAACTCCCAAAATGGGAACCCCCACAAGAAGTTAGAGAAGTACAAGGAGAACTAGAAGAGGGTATTATCATGGAAATAGAGGAAAGAACATTATAGTGGAAATAGAGTAGAAAGTTTCATGACAAAAAAAGGGAAACAGGTACTCATACTGATTGCAATTGAGAACATGAATCACTACCAATTTCCTGGGAGTTAATTCAGCATTGTGCAGCAGAACCTCAAAAGTATTTATACCCTTGGATCCAATAATTTTTTTCAATAATTTATTCTAAAAAAGTAATCCCAAGGAAATAGTCAAAGACTTATTACAAGAATATATATAGCACCTTTATTTATAATAGAAAAGATTAAAATGTGAGTCAAATATCCAGTAGTAGGGGAATGGCTAATATATGATGATTCATCCATTTTCTAGAATATCATGCAGCAGTTAGAAGCATTTTTAAAAATACTTAAGGATATTGAAAAATATTTACAACATAATGTTATATAAAATGCAGGTAAAACTACTGTACAGAATTGTGCCTACATATATATGTATATGTATATACTTCAAAATGTTAATAGTGGTTATCACTGATTAGTGTTATTACAGGTGACATTTTTCTTCTCTGTACTTTACCATGGTCTGAATGTTGTATTCCTCCAAAATTTGTATATTGAAATTCTACTTCCCAAAGGCAATAGTATTAGAAATTGTAGCTTTTGGGGGGTGAATGCCAAGGGCCGAACTCTCATGAGTGGGATTAGTGCTTTATAAAAGAAGCTCAGAGAGCCTCCTCTATTTCCACCATGTGAGGATCCAATGAGAAGTCTTCAATCTGGAAGAGAGGCTTCACCTGACCATGCTGGTGACTTCCAGCCTCCAGAACTGTAAGAAATAAATTCCTGTTGTTTATAAGTACCCAGTCTATGGTATTTTGTTATAGCAGCCTGAATGGACTAAGACGGTAATGAATGAGTACTGCTTTTATAATTAGGAAAGAAAAATTACATCTTGAAAGGAGAAAGCAATTTAGCAGTGTCAAAGACAAAGCACAGTCTGGTTAGTTAAGACTGGAAAATGTATATTAGATTTGTTAATTAGGTCATTATATATCTTAGAGAAAATTGTTTCAGTAGAGGAATTAATGAAGGCAGATCATAGCTCAATGAGTAAAATTGAGGTAAAAATCCCAAGAAAGCAAATTTTTCTACACTTTCAAAAGTTCTGAAAGTGAAGGAACAGAGAGAAGCTGCATTGCAGTTAAACAGGATGCAGTTGTAAGGACCTTTTAAAATGTAAAGATCTTCAGGTGTTTATAGGCTGAAGGGAGAATCCAATAAAGATGTTGAGAATGAGGATTTGAGAGCAAGGACAAAGCAAAAACACAGGGGGATTGAGTTGGTTCATCTGCGTGAGTTGGCCTCAAACTGGTGAGGAACACTGCATACTTCCAGAGTGAAGGAGAGAAAGTAAAAACCAATGAATATAGAAATATTTACAGAGAAACTGAGTAAGATCTCCTTGATGACCTCAATTTTCCATTGATGTAAAGGTAAGGTTATCTGCTGAGATTGAAATCAGCAGTTGTTTGGAGGAAGGACTCAGGTAAGTTTTGATGTTTTGGAATGGTTGTTGAGGGCAATGTAATAGGAAGCTGACCAAGAGTAAGTAAAATGACTGGTAGGTTTACAGGGAAGCCAATCAAATTTGGAGACCATAAATGTATGTGGAACAATTGTGTGTGAATATTTTTAAATTTCTTTAACATAGTAAAGCTACCAGGTGGGAATAAGGTGGTGAGAAAAATACAAAGTAGGAAACTGTGGTCAGAAAGTGGGGAGCATAAGTGGAGCGATTTCTAAACCATGACAAGATATAGTACATGAGCTTTTGAATAGTAAGTTAAAGGAATTGTAGAGCCATTGAGGTGGATAAGTTGTCTCCATGAATGTTAAAAATTTCCTAGAGTTATGCCAGGAGAGGAAGACTGGGAGTCTGGGGTTTGGGCAAGGGAATAGATAACCAGGTGGCAAGTAGCTTGGACACAATTAAAAGGATTGAGGGTGAAATGCTTACTGTAGAGAATCTGCAAGGAAAATGAGAGTTTACAAGAGGAATGAAAAATGTCTTGAAGCAGCATTGATAATGCATTGAAATGCCAACTCATCTCTTGGATTCATGGATCACACTGTTTGGGAGACCTGGCAGACTCTACTAAAATGAGCTAAAGGCAAGGGAGTAGGGAACTGAGGAAGGAGCTAGTTATAGTTAAGGCAATAAGAGAGGTGGCTTTCTTGCCCCAAAACTTAAGATGGGTAGGAGTTTGTTAAAGTGTAATCAAGTTTGCAATACAATACACAGTTGAACAGGGCCAGTAGTTAGAGGAATCAGGAGAAGAAAACACAGAATGGTAAGAGGGTAGTTATGAGAGAATAAAACAGGTTTCTTTATATATTTTGGAGAACAAACCCTTGTCCAAGGTATCATTGGCCAGTATATTTTTCCATACAGTTGGTTCTCTTTTCATTTTGATGCTGCTTTCCTTAGCCATGCAGAAACTTCTTATTTTGTTGAGGTCCCATTTGTTTATTCTTTCCTTTATGTCCCTTTCTCTAGGGGACATATTGGTGAAAATATTGCTCCATGGAATATCTGAGATTTTCCTGCCTATGTTCTCCTCTCGGACTTTTATGGTGTCATGAGTTATATTTAAGTCTTTTAGCCACCTTGAATTTATTTTTGTGTATGGTGTAAGTTGGTGATCAAGTTTCTTTTTTTCACATGTAGCTGTCCAGCTCTCCCAACACCATTTGTTGAAGAGGCTATTTTTACTCCATTTTATGTTTTGCCCCCTTTGTCATATATTAATTGACCATAGAGACTTGGGTTTATTTCTGAGCTCTCTATTCTGGCCCATCAGTAAATGAATGGATCAAAAAACTATGGTATGTTTACACAATGGAATACTACACAACAGAAAGAAAGGAGCTCCTACCCTTTGTGACAGCATGGATGGAGCTGAGAGCATTATGCTAAGTGAAATAAGACAGGCAGTAAGGGACAAATACCATACGATCTCACCTTTAAGTGGAACCTAATCAACGAAACAAACAAGCCAGCAAAATATAACCAGAGACATTGAAATTAAGAACAAATGGACAGTAACCAGAGGTGAAGTGGGAGGGGATAATGGGGGAAAAGAGTGAAGGGTTTTCAGGAACATCTATAAAGGACACATGGACAAAATTAAAGGGGGTGGAATTAGGGGAGGGAGGTGGGGATGGCTGGAGTGGGGGGGAAGAGGAGGGGGAAATTCAGACAACTGTACTTGAATGATAAAAATAAATTTTTTATATATATATATATATATATATATATATATATATATATATATATATATATAATAAAAACAGCAGGCTTCTTGTTCAGAAGTTAACCAAGGAATATATAAGGTCAAAGAACTGGACTTTGGTACCCTAAACTTCTGCCAAGTCGTATTGGTGCCAAAACTAGGTGACTCCCAGGCAATAGTATCTGCCTCAACAGGGTGGTGAGGAAGACCATGTATGCACATATCCGTAATGTGCTTATACTAAATCAAACAAACGGGACAGAGTAATGTATGGTATGCTACCAGTTGCATAAAAGTTGAAAATCTTTGTGTGTGTGCATGTGCATTTGTGTATTTTCTCTTATGTGTATTAAATATCTCTAGAAGAGTCCTCAAGAAACTGGTTGGGGAGCTGGGTGAAAAAGGGAAAGGGACTGAAAAGTACAAATTGGTAGTTACAAAATAATCATGGGGATGTAAAGTACAGCATAGGGAATATAGTCAATAGTACTGTAATAGTGTTGTATTGTAATAACTATGTATGATGCTAGGTGGGTACTAGAATTATCAGGGAGAACACTTCGTAAAGTATATAATTGTTTAGCCATTATGATGTACTTCTGAAACTAATACAAAATAATATTGAATATCAAGTGTAATTGGAAAATAAAATAAAAACTGGTAACTGCCTCTGGGAAGGTAAACAGGATGATTGAGTAACGAAATTAGAAAAGAGAATTTTACTTTAGACCCTTTAAATCATTTAAATTTTGAAACATGAAGATGTATCATGTATTAAAAAAAACAATAGCCAGAGGGGACGGGTGAGGGGACTTTGGGAAGAAGGGTTTTCAAGAACCACTATAGAGGACACATGGACAGAACCAAGGGGGAGATAAATAGAGGTAAATAAATCAGAATTTGGGGGTCTCAGTTTGTTTGTTCCTTTTGACTGAACACTTATTTTACTTGTGTTTCAGGTTCTTAATCTTGTAAGGAAGTAAGGATATGCCTTTGCTCCTTCTTGGCACTTTTGGAAGTGGCATAATAGGTGAGTGTGAAAAGCTATTATTTTTTATGATTAAAAGCACTTTTACATGGCATATCACTAAAACGTGATCTCTTTTTCTACCTTTCTTTCTCCCCTTTCTAATTAAATGCATCTACTGACTTTCCATGTCTAATTCCTCTTTTTTCAAGACCTCCCAAACACCAGTTATCCACAACATGAAGAGCCTCTGCTACTTCCAAGGTATGCAGCCCTAGGCCTAAACTTTTGTGTGCTTGTCCGAATGTTAAAATACTTACAGATTGGGTCATAGGGCCTTAATATGTTTGTAATGAAAAAGAATAAGTTATGTGAAGTACTGGAATCCCTTTCTTAGGAGAAATTTATTAACAGAATTCTAAACATCATGAATGAATGGACTGAGTAAAATAAGAAACCCTTCCCATAAACATTCAGTATTTGGAAGGACTCTTGCTTTTATTCTATCTTAGCTTTGCTCTCCACTTCTATCAGGGTCAGAAAGTTAATCTCTGGACAGCCTATTTTATTATGGAACTTGAGGAATGACTTTGGAAAGCTCAATATGCATTATTTTGACTTTTCAAGACATCAGGAACAACTATAAAGGACACAACCAAGGAGGGTGGAGGCAAGGGAGGGAGGTGGGGATGGCTGAGGTGGCAGGGAGTGGTGGGGGGGGTAAATACAGACAACTGTAATTGAACAACAATAAAATAGCTTTTTAAAAAGACATCAGTTAGTAAAACAATATATATTGAGGCAAACAATTAGCACCATCTACAAATTAATCATTCTTTTTTATTAAATGAGTAAGTTTCTTTAGTGCTTACTACATACAAGGTTCTTCCATATAAAGATGAATGAAAAAAAATTGTCCAAACTCAAGAAAACTTGGAACCTACCAGGGAAGACACATAAACAGGCACAAGTGACTGTCATTCTGTCACAGTAGATGCTATGTTACAGAATCCAGTCTTCAGTATTAATCAGTCCACCCATCATTATTTACTCCTTGAAACATAGTTAGTGCAGTAATAAAACCATTTTTTATTGGCAGGGGCAGAAAAGGAGTCATGGGAATTAATCATTTTGCAGTTTTCTTTATGCTGCTAAGACCAAACTAAACTGATACCTTTTTGCCAGGTGAGCTGGCACTCCAGTACTTGGTAACATTTTATTGATATTGTTTATAATATGGGTAGCAGTGTTTCCTAGGAATGGGATGATAGACATAATCCAGGTTTAAAGCTACCTATGTGCGGTATCATTCCCAAGGTCTCCTTTGAATCTGTACACAATGACTTCTCTCTCTCCTCCCCCGACACCATCATCCTCACTAAGAAAATAAATCAAAAGTTCTAAGTCCTGTCAGAAGGCTACTGGGGAATGGTCTTTCTGGTTCTTACTGCTCTCTTTCTTTTAGGTTTCAATGTAATCTTTAGTTGCTGTAAGTTCTAAGAAGAAAAAAATTAACACTATAAGGACATTTTCAGTTGCCTCCTTATAGCTCGGGCCTTTACATTGGAATGGAGCATGACTCAATTACACACTCTGATTTTCAGCTGGGAACTCATAACTCACTTTGTGATTCATGATGTGTCAGGAGAGCTTGGGCTATAAGAGGGCATGTTAAATAAAGGACAAACAAGTAGTAACACTGGATTCCTCCCTCTGCAAAGCTAATCAGGCATCCCTGAAAGGCCTGGCATCCTTTTAATCATTTTTTATTCATCAGTTATAATTGACATACATTATTATATTACCTTCAGGTGTACACCCCAGTGATTAGACATTACAAATCTACTAAGAGATCATTCTGATAAATCTCATACCTATCTGACACCATACATAGTTATTAGAATATTACTGACTATATTCCCTATTCTGTATTTTGCATCCCCATGACTATTCTGTAGCAACCAATCTGTGCTTCTTAATCCCTTCACCTTTTTTCACCCATCCCCCCCAAATCCCCTCCCATCTGGCAACCATCAAAATGTTCTCTATAGAGAACATAGTCTATGAGTCTGTTTCAGCTCTGCTTGTTTATTTTGTTTTTTAGATTCAATTATCGATAGATACGTACTTATCGCAATTTTATTATTAGTATTTTTTATCTTTTTTCTTCTTCTTAAAGAAGACCCTTTAACATTTATTACAATACTGGTTTTGTGGTGATAAGCTTCTTTACCATTTTCTTGTCTAGGAAGCTCTTTATCTGTCCTTCAATTCTAAATAATAGCATTGCTGGGTAGAGTAATGTTGATTGTAGGTCCTTGCTTTTCATCACTTTTAATATTTCTTGCCAATCCCTTCTGGCCTGCAAAGTTTCTGTTGATAAATCAGCTGTCTTATTGGAGCTCCCTTGTAGGTAACTAACTCTATAACTCTTGCTGCTTTTAAGATTCTTCCTTTGTCTTTAACTTCTGGTATTTTAATTATGATATATCTTGGTGTGAGCCTCTTTGGGTTCGTTTTGTTTAGGACTCTGCACTTCTGGGACTTGTATGTCTATATCCTTCACTAAGCTGGGGAAGTTTTTCTGTCATTTTTTCAAATAGGTTTTCAATTTCTTGGTCCCTCTCTTCTCCTTTAGACACTCCCATGATGCAAATGTTGGTATGCTTGTAGTTGTCCCAGAGGCTCCTTACATTATCCTCATTTATTTGAATTCTTTTTTTCTTTTTACTGTTCTGATTGGGTGTTTTTTGCTTCCTTATATCACAAATTTGTGATTTGATTCTCAGCTTCATCTACTCTACTATTGATTCCCCATAAATTATTCTTCATTTTAATGAGTATATCCTTCATTTCTGACTGGTCCTTTTTTATGCTGTTAAAGTTCTCATTAAGGTCACTGAGTATCCTTATAATTAGTGTTTTGAACTCTGCATCTAGTATATTGTTTAGCTCAATTTTTTTTAGTTCTTTTTCTGGAGCTTTGATCTGTTCTTATATTTGGGATGTGGAAGCCTCTTCATTGTGGTAGCCTCTCTGTGTTTATTTCTATGTGTTAGATAGAGGTGCTATGTCTCCCAGGCTTGGTACTAATGGACTAATGTAGTAGGTGTCCTGTAGGGTCCAGTGGCACAGTCTCCTTGATCACCCAAGCTGAGTACTTGAGATGTGCCCTCTGTGTGGGCTGAATACACTCTCCTCTTACAGTTGAGCCTTGATTGCTGTTGGCACACCAATGGAAGGGATTTACTCCCAGGCCAATCTGCTGCAAGGACCAGCTGTGATCACTGATCATGAACCTCCAACCATCATGGAGGATCAGCTGTGCAAGGGCCTACCGCACAGACCAGGACTTACTTGAGCAGGGCTCTAGTGCCCTGAGTCCACCCCTTGAGTGTGTTTCTTGTGGAGGTGGTTGGGTGGTTGTGCTTTGATGTGGTCTGTAGCTGTCCACTTGGTACACTGGCTCTGAGGCCTTCAGGGAGGTTCAGGCGAAGGTCAGCCTCTGCCTCTGTTCTGCCCAGGGCCATGCAGCATAAGCTACAAAATGATCTGCAGATGGCTGCTATTTGTGCTGGGCTTGGAGGTGCCCAAGTGTGGCCAAGCTGTGAACCAGGCCATCTGCTGCTAGCACTAGGCCTGTGGCCACTTAGTGAGAGGTATGGGACATGCTGAGGACAGGTGCTATTTGAGAGATTATAGGAAAATCTGAAGCATGAGCCAAAGCATGCCAAGGAAGGTCATCGGTATGGAAAAGCCTCTGGCAATGACATGCTTGGGTGGGTCCACAAGTTGGGCAGAGCAAGGTCTCATGGAATCACCACAGTGGGGCAAACAGTGTCAGTCAGTTTGATGGAGACTCAGATATGGCATCTGCTACCTGGCTCCGTGTGGGAAGGGCCCAGAAAACGAACAGCAGCCTCTGGCAGCACTTCTTTCTGGGAGAAGCTGCCCACACTGGCTCTCGCCCTAATACTAGACAATTTAGTTTCTCCTCATATGCCTCTGGTGCCTTTCAAGCTGCGGCCCCAGTGCTGGAGTTCAGAGGGAGTAAGTCCATTCATTGACCTTTTAAGAGGAACTGCCTGGGATTCCAGGAGCCCTCTGTCTCCTTCAGCCTCAATCCCCACTGGTTTTTATAGCCAGAAGTTATTAGGACTTCTCTTCTTTGCACTGGGAACCTAGGTTTGGCCCCTTGCTCCTCAGGGGAGACCTCCACAGCCGAGATATTCCTCCTGATTTTTATCTACCACACTTGGGTATGGGACTAGCCTATTCCACATCTCTGCCCATCCTACCAGTCTCAATGTGGTTTATCCTTTAATTCCCTAGTTGTAGGACATCCATTCAGACGGATTCCAGGCAGTTCTGAACGATGGTTGTTTTGTAGTTTGCTTGTAATTTTGATGTGGTTGTGGGAGGAGGCAAGTACCACATTTACCTGCACTGCCGTATTGCCCAGAAGTCTACAAATTAATCATTCTTATTAGGCATTTGGGCATCAGCTTGTATTCAGATTACTCTGTGTCCTGATTACATCAGGCCTCCAGTATACAAAAAGAATTTTCCACTTTGTAGTTTTGTTTAAAGCTCTTTTTTAAAAAAATTCAATAACCCTGCAAACCGTCACACAGGTTTACATAATTGAATAGAGCATACGGTTATAAAAAATGTTTGGAGAGAAACTGGTATACCCATCAAAATATGTGTATGAAGATATTTTTAAATGATGTTGAATGGGAACTGAAATGTTTCAAGGATATTGGGAGCAGTTGGCAAGCCTATTTGAATTGATGAAGTTGGTGTGGAAAAATGTATCATAATGGAACCATCATACTGGCAGAATTTTAAAACCATACTGCCTTATCATTTTGAGTATTACTTTGGCATTTTTTAGTATGGCTCAATGATATTGCTATAAATTTCAATTCTTTATATTCTTTAATATTCTTTAATATTTGCACTTTTTCAGAAATTAACTTTTTGTGCTTTTAGAGATGTGTTTATTTTTTTTATTTTTTATTGAGGTTTAAGATATATACAGTAAAGCACACAAATCTTTTTTATTGGATTTATTGGGGTGACACTGGTTAACAAAATTATACATGTTTCAGGTGTACAATTCCACAACACATCATCTGTACCCTGTATTGTGTGTTTACCATCCCAGGTCAAGTGTATATCCATCACAATTTATCCCCCTGTAACACAAACCTTAAATTCACAACTCAGTGAACTTTTGCACACACACAACAGGGTAACCACCACTCAGATGAAGATATAGAGCATTTCCAATACTCCAGAGTTTCCTTAAGACCTTGCTACTTATACCATACTCCCAGAGGGAACCACTCTATTGATTTCTATCACCATACATTTGGTTTGCCTATTATTGAAACACATATGAATGGAAGCTACTCTATTGGGTCTGGATTTTTTGGCTCATCATTATGTCCATGACAGAAATCTACATTGTTGAATGTAGCAGTCATTCATTCTTGTTCATTGCAGAGTATAGTCCACTGAATGAATGTACCACTATTTGTTTATTCACTTAACTGTTGATGGGCATCTGAGTTGTTTCTAGTGTGGGGCTATTGTAGATAAAGTTTCTAAGAACATTCTCATACTTGACTTTTGCACTCATTTTCTTGGGTATAGATCTATGATTGTAATGGTCAGCATTATATTTAGCTTCAGTAGATACTGACAAATATTTACCCAAAGTGGTTGTTTCAATTTACACTCCTGGCCCCAATGTATGAGAGTTCCAGTTGTTCCACATCTTTGTCAATACTGGGTGTTGTCAGTGTCTTTAATTTTAGATAAGTGTTTAATGGTGTATTATTAAGGTTAATTTGCATTTCTATAAGAACAATAATAATGTTGAGAATTTTTATTAAACCACTTGGATATCCCCGTTTGCGAAGTAATAATTCAAATCTATTGATTAATTTCAAAATTGCTGCATTCTTAATGTGCTTTATTATATTAGTAACCCAGTAGGTTTTCCTCAAAGCTGTAGAGGTCAACTAAGAAACAAAATAGCCCTGGCTGGTGCGGCTCAGTGCATTGAGCACCAGCCTGCAAACCAAAAAATTGCTGGTTCGATTCCCACTCAGGGGACATGCCTGGGTTGCTGGTCAGGTCCCCAGCAGGGGGCGTGCAAGAGGCAAGCACACATTCATGTTTCTCTCCCTCTCTTTCTCCCTCCCTTCCCCTCTCTCTAAAAATACATAAATAAAATATTTTAAATAAATAAATAAAAGAATATAAGCTATTAGACCATTAAAAAGACACAGAGGAATCCTGAATGCATATTACTAAGTGAAAGAAGCAAATCATAGTGTATGATTCCAAATGTATGACATTCTGTAAAAGGCAAAACTATGGAGACAGTAAAAAGAATAGTGGTTTTCAAAGGCTGAGGATGAGGGAAGAATGGGTAGAGTGCAGAGGATTTTTAGGGCAGTGAAAATATTCTGTATGATATACAATGATGGATATACATCATTACACTTTTGTCTAAGCCCATAGAATGCACAACACCAACAGTGAACCCAAAGGTAAACTATGGACTGTGGGTAATAATGATGTGTCAATGTAGGTTCATCCTTGGTAAAAAAAAAAAAAAAAAAAAAAAAAAAAAACATTCTTGTCAATGATGTTGATAATAGGGAGACTATGCATGTGTGGGGGCAAAGAGTACACAGGAAATCTATGTACCATCCTCTAAATTCAGTGTATAAACCTAAAACTGCTCTAAAAATAGACTTTGGAAATGAGCCAAATTTTTTCAAAATTTTCTACTTCTTGCATTTTACTTCTTGAGCCTAAGATCAAGACATAAAACCTTAATTTGGTAAATAATAATTACACATATTAGAATTACTAACAGAAGCTCTGCTATATGACTTTGTTAATTGTGTATTCTTACCTCACCAAATGTACAGAAGATGCAAATATACGCAATTTACAGAGGAAACTTTACAATAAGATTCTTAGTTACATTTTGAAGTAACAATAATGGTAGTAACAATGTGAAAATACTTAATTCTTTAAAGTCCATTTATGTATATTCACCAAGACTGGCAGTGACCTGTGATAAGTGTAATGTGAGTATATTATTTACAATGTGAAATTGAAAAAAGTAAGTATAGAAAGCTTAAGTGTGGTTGTATAAAGACATGTTTCTCCATTTCAAAAGTACTCATAGATATCAATAATGAGATATTCATCTGTCAATGAACCATTCCCCTTTCCCATCTTAATTTTCTCCTCAGTTGAAACAATAGCACAAGATGGCAGCATAGGTAAACATGGCTTGCCTCCTTACACAACCACATGAAAGTTACAACTAAACTATACAACAACCATAACTCAGAACTTTCAGAAATCAAGTTGAATGGAAGTATGACAACCATGGAATTAAAGAAACCACATCCATCCACACTGGTAGTGGGGGCGGAGACATGGAAGGGGCTGGTCTCTCACCCACATGTGGTGGATAAAATTTGAGAGCAAAACCCAGGGAGCAAGTAGGCCCAGTCCCATACCAGGCCACAAATCCCAGGGTTCCAGTTCTAGGAAGTTAAGTCCCCACAACTTCTGGCTGCAAAAACTAGGGGATTGAGTCAGTTGAAAAAACTTCTGGAGTCCCAAGCAGTTCCTCTTAAGGAACCCATACACAGACTTACTCAGACTCACTCCCTCTGAGCTTCAGCACTAGGGTACCAGTTTGAAAGACACCAGAGGCATACAGAGAGAAACTGAAGTATCTGGCATCAAGGTAAGAACTGGGGGACAGCTTTCTCCAAGACAGAAGACAGGGCAGCGGCCACTGTCCCTTTTCTGAACCCTCCTCCCACAGAGCCACAGTATCAGCTGGCTGGTGCTATATCTGAGACTCCATCAACCTGGCTAACACTGTTTACCCTGTCCTTGACATCTCCTGAGATTCTGTCCCACCCAACTTATGAGCCCACCCAAACTATTAAGAATGATTTTTCCATATGAATGGCTGGTCTTGGGTCATGCTTCACAACTTCCTAAATCCTCTCAAACAAGCATCAGCCACCCTCAGCAAGTCCCCAGCCCCTGTACCTTTTGCTACGTGGCCCCAGGTCTGACACTAGTAGCAGCCAGCATAGATTCACAGCTTGGTTTTCCTGGGAATCTCCAAGCCTAGCACAAGTAGCAGCCAACTCAGATTGTTTTATAGATCATGTGAGGTGGCCCTGGGCAGAACATAAATGGGGGCTGACCTTGGCTTGCACCACCTGGAAAACCCCAGAGCCTGAGCACCCAGTGGAAAGCTCCACACCATATTGGAGTACAACCACCCTGCCCCTGCAAAGCTGATCCTCCACAGAGGGTGGAGGTTGGTGGTGAGTGGCCACAGCCAGTCCTTGTACCTGACTGTCCTGGGTAAATCCCTCCCATTGACTTTCCAACAGCAATCTAGGTTCAACTACAAGAAGAAGTACTCAGTCCACAGAAGGGCACACCTCGAGTACCCAGCTTGAGTGATAGGGGAGGCTGTTCCACTGGACCCTACAGGACACCTACTACACTAGGCCATGCTACCAAGACAGAGAGTAATAGCAGCTCTACCTATACATAGAAAGAAACACAGGGAGGATGCCAAAACAAGGAGATAAGGAAACATGTTCCAAATGAAAGAACAGATCAAAACTCTAGAAAAAGGACTAAATGAAATGGAGATAAGCAATCTATCAGACGCAGAGTTCAAAACACTGGTTATAAGGATGCTCAAGGAATTTAGTAAGGACTTCAACAGCATAAAAATGATCCAGTCAGAAATGAAGGATACACTAATTGAAATAAAGAACAATTTACAGGGAAACAATAGCAGAGTTGATAAAGCCGAGAATCAAATCAATGATTTCAAACGTAAGGAAGCAAAAAAACAACCAATCAGAACAACAAGAAGGAAAAAGAATCTAAAAAACTAGGATAATGTAAGCGGCCTCTACGACAACTTCAAGTCTTCCAACATTTGCATTATAGGGGTGCCAGAAGGAAAAGAGAAAGAACAAGAAATGGGAAGTCTATTTGATAAAATAGTGAAAGAAAACTGCAAAAGAAAACTTCCCTAATTTGGTGAAGGAAATAGACATGCAAGTCCAGGAAGCACAGAGAGTCCCAAATGAGATGGATACAAAGAGGCCCACTCTAAGGCATGTCATAATTAAAATGCCAAAGGTTAAAGAGAGTATTTTAAAAGCAGCAAGAGAAAAGCAGTTAGTTACCTACAGGGGAGTTCCCATAACACTGTCAGCTGATTTCTCAAAAGAAACTTTGCAGACTAGAAGGTATTGACAAGAAATATTCAAAGTCATGAAAAGGAGGGACCCACAGCCAAGATTGCTCTACCCAGTAAAGCTATCATTTAGAGTGAAAGGGCAGATAAAGAGCTTCCTAGACAAGGAAAAAAATGAAAGTGTTCATCAGTACAATCCATTATTATATGAAATGTTAAAGGGACGACTTAAGAAAAAGAAGATCAAAACTATGAACAATGAAATGGCAATAAATATATATCTATCAATAATTAAATCTAGCCCAGTTGGTGTAGCTCAGTGGATTGAGCGCGGGCTGGGAACCAGAGGGTCCTGGTTCGATTCCCAGTTGGGGCATATGCCTGGGTTGCGGGCCAGGTCCCCAGTGAGGGCCATGTGAGAGGCAACCATACATTGCTGTTTCTCTCCCTCTCTGTCTCCCTCCTCCCCCTCTCTCTAAAATTAAATAAATAAAATCTTTAAAAATAATAATTAAATCTAAAAGACAAACTAAGCAAACAAGAGCAGAGACAGAATCATGGATACAGAGAGTGTTTTGTTGGTTGCCAGATGTAGGGTGTGTGGGGGAATGGGTGAAGAGGTAAGGGGATTAAGAAGTACAAATAGGTAGTTACAGAACAGCCATGGGGATATAAAGTACAGTATAGGGAATGGAGTAGCCAAAGAAATTATATGCATGGCCTATGGACACGAACAATGGTGGAGGGATTGCCTGAGGGAGTAGGGGGTGTTGGGTGGAGGGGGCCAAAGGGGGAAAATTGGGACAGCTGTAATAGCATAATCAATAAAATACAATTTTTAAAAAGAAGCAATAGCAAATGTTGTTTCTTTTTTTTTATTTTTAGAGAGAGGGGAAGAGAGGGAGAAAGAGAGGGAGAGAAACAGCAATGTATGGGATTAGGATGATGCTGGCCTCATAAAAAGAGTTTGGGAGTCTTCCATCATTTTGGATTTTTTGGAATAGTCTGTGAAGGATAGGTGTTAGTTCCTCCCTAAATGCTCTGTAGAATTCTCCTGTGAAACCATCTGGTCCAGGGCTTTTGTGTGTTGGGAGTTTTTTGATTACTGCTTTAATTTCTTCCTCTGTTATT
>PVJI01025661.1:0-19785 GCA_004026765.1 Micronycteris hirsuta | reverse complement strand
CGTGAGAGCCTTCCAAGAAGTTCAAATATCAGCTCCGTTGATCTTAACAGCAATCCTTTGTGCCACCAAGTCGTGGGACACTGTGTGACTGTGTTAATTGGAAGAGGCAGAGGACTATTGGTGGCTGCAGGTCAGAACGGGAAACCCAAGCAGATGCTTGTCTCCTTAGCTGTGTTCTCTTAGGTCCCTGTTGGATAAGGGTCCCTGGATGAAGCCACGCTTCAGAAAACAACGGGTGTCAGGCACGATGTCCTGGCAGATTATAGATGGGACCCAGAAACAAGGGGTTCCCAGGGAAAGGCAAGGCTCGGTAACAGCTAAGGCAGGAACCAGACAGATGGAAGGATCAGAACAGATCCACAATCATTCCAAGTCTCTTTCCGCCCCAGGGCCTTTGCACATGCTATCCTCGCTGTATAGGTTGTGCTTTCTCTGCCCAGCATTGCTCACAGTGCAGCCCTTGGTCAAGTGGAAGCCCTCTCTAGCCCTTCCCAGCCTGTGAGATGCCGACCAGGCCAGGCAGCCTAGGTGAACACGGTGGCCGCTGGACAGAGAACGCCAGCTGTGGTTTGCCACCCAACAGGCACAGGGACAGATGCTCGGGCAGGTGGCGGTGGGGTCAGCCACTTCTCTCCACGGCTCCCACTGTCAGAGTCTGAGTTAGTGAGCCTCGGTGGCTCCTGATTCTCTGAGCTACACAGAGCGGCTCTGTGGGCAGGTGAACCTGTGCCGGCGCACCACAGCAGCCTCCCTGGGGTCCTGGATCCTGTGCTGCTGTCTACTTTGTCTCCAGCTGGGTTCTCTCTCATTGACTTCTTTGCTAAAGCCCTGCAAAATAACGCCCCATCTGCAGGACACCAGGAACTCACTCAGATGTTGGTGAGAACATCTCGTCTCACTCGATGTTGGTGAGAATTAAGCTCTGTCCTTCTTCATCTTGAATTATTTAAAACTATCTACTGTGCCCTCCTCATTTGGGGGGTTTGAGGATTGCCGGGGAAGGATCTTTGACTTGTGATAATCAAGGTGTTCATCAAGGGCTTTACCCTCTGGGCTAATTCAGCTGGGCTGCCTCGGCCCTGTCCATGAAAAAGCTTTGCTAAGCAAAGTCGGTGTGTAAGCAGTGTCCCCGGGAACACGTTGAACCTGCTGAAGAGAACACACGGCTGCAACTAATTTGGCGGTGTTCATTTGCCTCCTGACGGTTCATCTGCCTTTATAATTGGGTTTATTTATATGTTAAAGGAAACTCACCAAAAATCCTACATAAATTATTTTAAAATTTTCTGATTAAGCGATGTATATCTGTGGGGGGGGGGAGGTAATATCAATGACCAAAGGAACAAGAAATCACCCATCATATCTCCACCTGGGAATAGCATCCACATTCTCTCCTCTCCTCCCCTCTCCAGTCTCCACTCACCTGCCCTCCCCCACCAGCCTTCTCTATACTTTGGAGTCGAATGAACCTAAATTCTAATCCTGCCTTTACCACATACTTGCTGTACCACCTTGAGCAAGATAGTGCATCTCAAATTGTTCGTCTGCCAAAGGGGATAAAACAGCACTTGGCTCGCAGGCTGCCAGTCAGAGCGATGGCTGATATCATCCTCTGGAGGCAGCGCCTCGCCCTCACTGAACACGCAATAGACGGCGGTGTCGCAGTCATGAGCGTAAAAGAATGAACAGAGCAGGCGTGAATGCTATTTTATGGAAGGCAGGCTTGCAAGGGTGGCCCTCGGCTGGCACCTGGGAACTTGGATTTGGGGAGAGTTCCAACATTTCCTAACCAATAAGTGTGGCTCTCTGTGTTTAAGCTGTGTGTGCAAACAACATGGCTCAGGCTGAACACCTGCTTTCCTCCTGGCAGTTGGGCATCTGGGCACGTGCCCGGTAGGAGGTGCTTACATGAACAGCCCCCGATACAACCCCTGGGCACTGAGTCTCCAATGAGCGTCCCTGGCTGGCAGCATTCCCCGCTGTTGTCACAACTCACTTCCTGAGGAAGTAAGTGCATGCTGTGGGGGTCCCCCGGCTTGCTCCTGGCTTCCCCCAGACCTTCCCCCATGAACCTGTTCCCCGTGATCTTGCTTTGCATCCTTTTGCTGTAATAAACCCTAGCCAGGGGTCCTGGGAGTCCTGCGACCGAACCACCACACCTGGGGGTGGTCTCGGGGGCCTCCCAACACGCAGGTGTGTCCCCCAACACGCAAGTGTGTCCCTGGAGTTGGGCTGCGGGGCTCCAACCCCAATTCAACCACAATTGGTCTCTGCATCATGCAGGTCCCCAGCAGGACTGAGATGACATCAATGAAAGGTCATTCATTAAGATGTGGTCAGGGCCTGAGAAAGCCAGTGAGGGTCAGTGCAGCATCTTGGAGCTGGGGGCGGGGGGGGGCTCATTTCCCACTGGTGAAATGACAGTGTTAGGACCCTCAAGTTTGACAAGGGTCAACAGCAGGCCACCAGACTCGGGCCAGCAAGAACAAGGAGCCGTAACTAGGGCAACGGCCCCTTCCCCTGAAACTTCTGCCCCGAGAAGATAGGGCCTACCCACCTCCCCTTGGAGGAGGAGTGGAATTCCTGCTATGTGCTGATTATGGACTGTTTAGCTTTGGAATTTCCCGCCTAGGCAAGCATAACTGTTGTATACTCCACCCTTCCCACGCGTGCCAACTCTGTAGCCAATAGCTAACCGCCAACTCTGCTTTTGTTCAAATGCTTGCTTGCTCTTTCCCGCGCGCGCCAATTTCCCTATATAAGGACCTAGCTGTAAGCGTTAGGCGCGACTCTCGTCTGCAGCCCTTGTGGGTACGGTGTCTCCAGAGACACCCTGAGAGTTCGCCCCTGCGCAGGCTAAACTTGGCCAATAAAGTAACATCTTTGAACCCAGAAGGTCTCCAGCTTCTGCACTCACGTTCGTGGCATACAACAACAGCAGTCAGGACAAGGGCGGGTAATTATCACTACTCTTATGTTGGCCGTCGATGTGGTTTTCATGTGACTGTTTCTCTATTACTTTATAGCCATGTTCAAATAATATTCACTCTGGAAAGAGGGTAGAAGGAGGGAGGGAGAGAGGAAAGGAAGGTGGGGGGAGGGACGGAAGAAAAGGATCAATCCTTGGCATTTTAAAATGTGATTTGTCTCTTACTGCCCTTACACAGAGAGTCGAACACGAGGATCACCCTGAAGTTAAAGCTCTCGCCGGCCAGCAAAGGCCCTGACTTTCCTGGTATTCACCTCCACTCACCAAACTGCACGTGGGACATTTCACGCCACCGTTCTTGGAGTGCAGTCCCAAGGGGACTACCCAGCAAATCCTAAGTAAGGCTGAGGGCCCCTCTGCCCTCTCCAACCCTTAGCCCAGGCCCCAAACCCCAATTTAAGAGAAAATGGTCAACACCACTCCACTCAGGCAGATAGCAAGCTCTCCCGTCCCACACCCTCTGGACTCCACGTGTGTGGCACGGCCACAATCCATTATAATGGATTGTGCACGGCACCCCGTTCCTTCCCCAGAGAGGGTGGAAGCAGAAGGTACATACACGAGACTATAAATTGAAGTAAATCAAAGACAGGCCTTGGGTAATGAGGCAGCTGGGAGCCCCGGGGAAGCTCGGCGGTGTCCAGAATGCAGGAGCTGTTTGTCAGAGCTTAAAGGCACAGTCTCGAATAGAGTTGCAGGAGAGGAGGTGAGAGGGCTCCCGTCCAGGAGCAGTGATGGAGTGCAAATCGGGGCAAGGGGAGGTAAAGGGCGTGCAGCTGGGCAGGGGATGCTGGAGGGCATTTCTCGGGAAGCCGGAGGCAGAAACACTTGGAGAACAGAGCCCGTTCCTTAAACTCTTGGCAACCGTTTCCTTGTGGTCATTTACATAATGTTGCCATTGTCACTGCTATTTGCTTTCTATCGCAAAGGGAGACCCAGCATCAAAGGCACAAACTGCTAGGTTAATTCAACCCTCATTAGCCACTGGCAACACAGAACCCAGTTAATCACCTACTTAACTTGAACCTGGAGTACAAAGCCTGTTTTGTTTGGAAGGGGGTTTCAGAGGGCAGATGCCTTCCAGCAAGCTACGCCCTCACTCTGTCAGTTCCAGGGCTGGTCTGCAGCCGTGGCCACCACGGTGCTGACCTATCAGAAGACACTGCAACCAGAAGGTGATGTCGAGCCTCAGGTAGGACAGGCAGCACAAAGCAAGGTTAGAGGCCCCGGCTCCCGCTGGCTAAGAGGCCTCGGGCAACCTGTCAACACCTTTGCGCCCCAGGTTCCTCTTCTGTTAAATGGGGATAACAAAAATGTCCATTTATAAGATTGTGGTTGCCCATTCAATAAACGCTCACTGCGGGTATTTTCATTAGTGCTGACACTACCGCCCCCTCCTCAACACAGCACCGCTCCCTAAAGAAGGCACTTTCACATCCAAGAAGATGCGAGGAAGGTAAGGTCTTCACTCATCCGAGGTGCTGATTTAACTTCTCCGCCTAAATTCACCGATGGCTTCGACTAGCTTAACCGAGCTTCCCAGGACGCTAACACAAACGGTGGGCCCGATTCAGCCAACCGACTGGAGACGAGAGACGTCAGGCATTCAACTCACAAAATAAAGAATAAATTGATCTTCACTGGGTTCCCTTGTGTCCACACACACACACACACACACACACAGGTTCTGCAACTGGGGGATGTCGCTTCCTTCCATTGCTCTTTGAACAATATCCATGCCTTCCGGGTAGGCAAGGAATCCTCGGAACCAGAGGAACTGTCTTTGGAGCGTCTGCATACGCAACACCAGTGACGTTCAAGGCTAGGTCGCAAGAGGCCAGGAAGCCGCTGCTGAAGCTGGAACGGCGCCCTCAGAGCCCTAAAGCCACCGTGCGAGAAGTCTGTGGCCACCATGGGTGAGGAAGGCCAAGCCACGGGAGGAAGCTGTAGAGGATCAGAATATGCCCCTGGAAAGTGTACCACTTCTGAGACAACAGAGACCCAGGAGATGCAAAAACAAGATGAAAACAAAAACTCTCTGCCTGCCCCGCCCCCACTGGTATAAAAACAGGCTTACGCTCTTAAACGCTGCAGACAGCCCTGTGCTCTCTGCCCAGACGTGGTGTGAGAGGCACGCACGCAACGGACCTTTCTAAAACAGCCCTTGCCTTCCATCAGTTTCCCCAGATGTCTGCCTTCCTGCTGTCTGCAGCCCCTGGGGGTCCAAACCCCTTCCTTCGCCTTTTTGCTTCTGTACAAAGGTGATGCTCTGTGTTAAGATGCTCTGTAAGCCTCAGGGTCTAACCACCTTCAAGTTACTCAGCGCTGGGTTTCTCCCAGGTGTACGTGCACTACCTGTGCTAGTAAACTCTGTTGTCCCTTGTGCATCAGTCTTTTGTCAGTTTAACTTGCTGGACCCCCAGCCACCGAACCTAGGGGGTAGAGGAGAAAAGATTTTCCTCCCCTGCAAGGCCATTGCAGGCAGGGGCCCCGGCCCCACCTGAACCCAGCCTTCGGGTTGTCCTTAAAGCCCAGGCGGCAGTGAGTGAGTGAGGAAGCCTCCAGATGACTCCAGCCCCCAGCCACTGGGTCCACCCCAGCCTGTCAAACCCTCGGACCCGAAGTCCTGGGCATTGTGGAGCAGAGCTTCACACTGGGCCCCACCTGGACTCTTGCTCTATAGAAGCCACGCGCACAATAAAATGGGGTCTCCTTATGCCACGCCGTGTTCTAGGTGGTTTGTCATAAAGCAACAGAGAACTGAGAGTCGGGAAACACCCCACTTTGCGCTTACAACTATGTAGGTTCAGCAACAAAAAGTGAAAACCAAATCCTAGTTCAATAAATAGAGCAGGCGGTTTCACTCGCCGGTCATTGCACTCAGTGAGCCTACGCCTAGACAAGGGTGAGAACCGGCTGGGAGGTGAGGATCCCATCCCACGCCAGTGGTTCTCAGCCAGGTGAAGCACTGCCCCCTAGGGGCCATTTAGAAATACTTGGAAGAGTACTTCATTGCGCAGTGAAGGGGGTGGTGGCAAGAAGCACCGGTGGCAGTGAGGCAGAGATGCTAAACCTCATTCTGCACACACCACCCAACACCGACTGCCCTGCTCTAAATGTTTAGATGCCCCTACTCGGGCAGAGACCGCTGCATGGTCTCAGCTTCAGAGGGCCTGTCATGGGGTGAGCAGCTTAAAAATAGGTTTTTCTTTTTGCTTCAGCAGTGTGGCCCCGAAATGCAAGCTGCCACTTTCCACAGGGTGCCTGGAGAAACAGCAGCTGGCTCCAACATGGCAAGAAACAATAGTAAGCTTCAGTGACTTCATGATAGACACTCAACTTGACCCCAAATAGCGTTTCCCTCAGGGGCCTCAGGAATAAGGTTTGACTGTGTCCAGTTGTCACCTTGCTCGTGACTTACCTAGAACCTCTGTGACATTCAGTTCTACTAGAAGTTCTGGAATACAAAGACTCCATAAATACAAACATGTAGAAATACACGGATTTTGTGGGATTTGTTTTTAAATTATAAGCGATATAGTCATTATTTCTAAATGTTTTTGAAATGTGTGTGGGAGATTTTGCTACTATGTCAGTACATAAGGATCCGCTCAAGTCTTTTAAACTGAACAGTAGTGGCCTATTGTGTTGGCTAGCTGTGCTTCCATCCACATACCGGTGGACATTTCGTTGTTGCTTTTCCTCCCGAGTTTTCTGCAATCACAAACATTTTCTTCCCCGGGTCAGGGAAGAAATTCCTGTCCTTGAATTTTCAACTCTCCCGAATGCATTTCCCCAGGTGAGGAATTGCTGGGACAACCATTTATAATCTTAACAGGGCCTGCCAAACCGCCCTGCACAGCAGCTCAGCCAACCTCCCTTCTCCCCGGCCATGTTCAAGGGCAACCCACTTGTCTCTGGACTTTTCCTGGGTAGTTAGTTTTTCCAAGGTCTCGGGCAGGGGGTGCAGGTGACTTCTTTATCTGCCACGTCGGGCAGAGAGGAGAGAAATGTGTCCAAATAAATTAAAGTTGGTAAGTGTTTAGTGTCTCCTCTAAGGCAACCCCAATACTGGAGGGGTGCCCGAGCGAGACGGCACAGACTCTACCCTTGAAGAGCTGACAACCTCTTGCGCAAGCAAATTTTCGACTTTCGACAACAGAGCTGAAATAAGCCAGTGGAGCGGTGTGTGGTCTGAGGCTTCTGAGGAGCCGAGACGGCCACCGGTGTGGGGGCCGTGAAGACCTGCCACAGCAGGCGCGCCCCAAACTGGAAGTGAAGGGTGGGAGGGCCTTAGTTACTGGAAGAGGAGGAGGAACAGAATCCTGGATGGGCGGTGACGGGGACGAGGGCACAGGTCCAAATGGCAAGGGACAGGATGCACAGGGGTCGGACGGAGGTGGCAACACGAAGATGGGCACGTGGAAATGCGTCTGCTGCATTCGAGGGCAGGCGCAGTCATGGCTTCCGTCCCGCCCCCGTGGGAGAGAAGCGAAAAAGCCCAGCACAGGGCAGGGCCGAAACCCGGGTCAGTTCTTGCACTGTCAAAGGACAGGCAGAGCCCGTGCTGAATAACAAAACGTAACCAGTTCAGAGAGATGCCTGAAAAAGATTATTCCACAAATTGCATCTTTATTGATTTTAATAGCATGGAAAAGTGAATTTCACAAAGCACCCGACACAACACTTACGTGTAAATCGATGCAAAAACTGGAAAAATGTGTCAAACGACTTCTCCACCAGGAGATGTGAAGTTGAGAGAAAACAGAGGACAGGAACCACATTTTCAAGCAAATAGATGCCGTACCATTGCAAATACTTGAAAAAAAAAAAAAGCTGTGTGTGCAAGTTACCATAAAGTTAAGAAGAAACTAAACCATTGCAAGAACCACTGCCTTTTTAAAAACTACCTAAGAGCCGTCATTAGAAATGATAATGATCATAACATCAGTAACGATAATCATCACAAAAAACGTGCCATATTTCCATAACCCTTTTGAAGTTTTTTGACATTGCCGGCGCGATCTTTCGCAACAACACTGCAAGGTAAGACTGGGAGGAAATTATAAATTTTTTTCATCAGCAAAGTAACAAGCAAAGCTAATGCGAGTTAGAGCAGGAGTTTTTCACCTGGAGCCTAGACAGTCTTCCAAGGTCCGCAGGGGAGATCCGGGGATTAGTTTGTGCTTTTCAATTTGCATGCTAATGTGCACGTGTGGCGGCGAGCGTTTTTCAGAGCAAGGGGCCCGTGGATTCTCTAATGAATCCGCAAATCCCCCAAAGTTAAGAACTGCTGAAACAGAAAAAGAAATAGCTCTGAGTTTGACACTGAGCAAAAAGTTGACATTAACAAAATGTTTTGACATTTTAAAACATGTTATGGTAAGATGTGTAATAATTGAAGTCTTTTACCTGTAGCTGTATAGAGATATGCGAATAAGTTATAAGCATGACTTCTACTTCTGGCTGTGATGCCGTCCCTGAGGCAAAATGTACCTTCCTCCCTGATGATTAAAAGCTATGTATTTTCTCCAGACATTGGACAACCAGCAGCACAGGAGAAGAAGAGAAGCAAACAAGGTGAGCCCTACGAATTTCTTTCGCTTCCTTCCTGGAGAGAGTTTCCAGACCAGAGTCCGGTAAGGAGGACCAGACACAGCCCGGTGGCCCTGCTGAGTGGGAGACGCAGAGTTTGGAGTTTGGGAGGTCATGGTGGCTAGGATTTTCATGACGAGACGTGAAAGAGGAGGGAACTGCACAGGCAAAGAGCTCAGAAAATCAGTATAGGGTTCCCTCGGGCCTCTGGCTGGGTCCTGAGCGGTGCTCCCAGGGGAGGATGCTGCTCAGGGTCAGGGAGGGCCAGCCAGAGAGGAGCAAACCACGGCACCCACGGAGCTGAGAGCGGCCTGCAATTCCAGCGGCCAGTGTGGGAACGTGGGGCCTCCAATAGGACTCTTGGGTGGATTTTGCCTCAGGGGCAAATTCAAGGTTGCTCTGGACCAACCCTAACTTGAATTAGAAGCCAATCTCAAAACAATCAAACTGATTTCAAGTAAGTTGAATATGTTCCAAGATGACATCCAACAAAAATTAAAGAACTAGAATCAAATCCAGCTACCAACTGTGGAATAGTCACATGGCAGACACCCAGTTAAAAAGTCTGAGGGATGGAAAGACAAGGGGAAACACAATCAGCATCCAGAAGGAGTAAGATAGTAAATTTTATGGTATGTGTATTTCGCCACAATTTAAACTTTTTAATAAATAAAAACTAAAGAAACAAATGAAAAGAAGACCCGGAAACAAGTGAAAATGCAAGCCACAGACTGGGAGAAAATATGTGCACCGTGTATTTGTTTAAAGATTTGTATCTAGAATTCTTGAAAACCTCTTAACATTTAACTATAACAAACAAAAGTAACCAAGTGAAAAATGGTCAAAAGATTTGAACAGACATTTCCCCAAAGTATATAGGTAATGGCAAATAAAAATACAAAAAGATACTCAACCCCAGTCAGCACTAGGAAAACATAAATTTAAACCGTTTGCGATTCCTCTTCACACCCTTTGGATGGCCATAGTTAACACTGCTGGAGAAGACATGGAAAAACTAAAATTCTCAAATGACACTGAGGGAGAAAGTAAAACATTACAGGCACTTTGAGTTTCTCATAAAGTTACACACACACGTGCCCTATGAACGAGTAAGCCCTCCCGTGGTATCCATCAAAGAGAAAGGGCACTCCGTACAAAGATGGGCACGTGGATGTCAATGGCAGCTTCATCCACAGCCGCCTAACCCTGGAGAGAACGCCATGCCCACACTGTGAACTGAAATATTACGTGGCTGTAAAAAGGAGGAAACTGCAGATGCCTGCCGCAGCAGGGGCGACTCTCAGAAGCATCACACCGAGTGAAAGTAGTCAGACGTGAAAGTTTACAGTCGGAACAATGTCAACTATACAAAACGCTAGAACAGGCAAAACGGTGGTGTTACAAAGCAGCCAAGGGCTGTCAGCGACGGGGGGGACGGCGAGAAGGGGCCACGAGAGAACGCGGGGCAGCGGACGCCCATGTCACGAGTGTGGTGGTAATTCTGAGATCATTCGCGTTGTCACAGCTCACTGAGGTATACACCGAGAACGCATTTAGTGTGTCAATTATCCCTCAATAAAAGTGACAGAGATACACTAAAAAAATCATAGTCCGATTTGCTAAGAATTACCTAATTACTGTGCAAGCCCAGTGAGGCAGCGCATACGAAGCACTGTGGTTCTCCGAGACCGGCGGGTGTGTTCTAACAGGAGGGCAGACTCAGGGGCCAGTGTGACTGCTTACACGAGGGAGTGACGGTGCAACCCGAGAACCGGGAATCTGTGAATGGCAGACCCAGGGATCATCAGCTCAGGGACGCAGAAGGTGCCTCCGAGTCTCCAGGGAGCCTCTCTTTGCTGGTAAGGCTCCGTGATGCTCCATCGCCTCACCACGGGCTGCCAGAGCAGGCAGCGGCCGATCCTTGCTCGTGATGTGTACGGTGTGCGAGGGGTGAGCATAACCCACGCACGGTGCACACGGTCGGGACTGGGAGATTTAGGGATGCAATTTCTCTATTCATCCCTAACACGCCCAATATAAAGAGAATTCCTTTGAGGCCCGTAGCGCTAACACCTGACCAGCACCCCGCCTGGGTTCCCCAAATGCACCCATATCTTCTGCCCACAACCTGGCCCTCTTTCGGAGTTTTCTCCCTGCCACCCAGGGCCACAGCCAGAAACTAGATGGTCGCTCCTGACCAGCTCCATGTCCTCCTCCGACCCTGCCTTGGTCGCTCTCATTTGACCTTCTGGTCATTCCCGACGTGCCCACTTCTCTGCCACCTGCCACACAGCTCAGGTCTGATCCAGCATCGTCTCACTGCTGAGGGGGCTGCGGGAGCCTCCTCAGGGGTCTCCCCACCTCCACCACTGCCTTCCACCCCTTCTCCTCGCGGTAGTGAGACAAGTCTTTAAAAACGGGAGTCTGCTGTGGTGACTTGATTGATGCCCAGCTGGACTGCAGACAGACCGAACCTGTTTTCTCACAGGTCCCAGTATAATCCAAGACGTGGTGGGTGATTGATACATATTTGCCAAATGAAGGGAGCGTGGGGAGATTGCCTGATTTCATGAAGATGGAGGAAAAGGAGGGACAACGCTGAAAACGCATCCAGGCCCCCGCGAGCCGCAGCGACGCTGCGAGTGAGTCCTTGGCCCCACGCGAAGCTGTCACTCCAGCTGCACTGGGCTCTCGGGGAGTCTTCGATGCAGACTTGTATTTCCGGCGGTGGGTGGGTGGGAGGAGGCAGAGATGGCTCTCCCAGGTAAGTCGCTCAGGTGCTTTGCATGCCAGGACAGACCGAGGAGAGTACCTGACAGTAGAGCAGCGCCACGATTGGCTGCCACGCACGCACCTCTCGTTCTGAGCCGGCCAGGGGGCCGGGCATCCACACCACTCACTCGTCAGTGCCATTCTGCCCGATGTTGTGCATCATCCAAGTTTTAACTAGAGACGGCTGAGGTTCCAGGAGATTAGCGAACTTTCCCAAGGCACACGGCTGGCAAGTACCAGAGCGAGAACTCGACTCTAGGCGGCCGATTCCAGAGCACACTCCATTTCTAAAGTGGGTCGCTTTCCACGTGGGTTACCCTACAACGTAGCCATGCCCTAGCCATCAATCAGTGTTCTTTATCGTCACATGGTCACACCAAATTAATGAGAAAATGCTACATACGCGGAAGAACTGAGAAGCAGAGGTGGCTGACAGAATGACGTTTGGGGGCGCTTGTGCAATGCCATTTTCATTAGCACTTACATTTAATTGGCAACTAATAGCCAGCAGGCTCTTCTGTGTAATAAAGCAAACAAAGGATTTATTTGAAGAAGGATGAGTTGTTGGGTTTTTTTTTCCATTTAATTTCCTTAAAAAAAAGTCTGTGTGCCCACAGAGTGATGGAAAGAGATGTATCCTTTGGATAATTTTTAATTAAGGTGAACGAACCCTGGCAAGCTAAAAGGCTTTCTTAAGGGGAAGGTCTCAAACTGCTAACTCATCAATACGTTTCCGTCTGTTAGCTTCTCCCGGGGTGACCAGCACGGCCTTAATGGCAATTTCAAGGCAGGTTCTTTCTGGATCTTCAGGGCTGTTTAGTGGTGAGGTCTGGGAAACCATGGAACCTTCTCAGAAAGGCGGGGTGGGTGGGGGGGGAGGTGTCAGATTCCAACCGTAGTTCTTCATGACAAATTGTTTCCTGGGATTAGCAGAACAGGTTACACCACCTGGCTGTGTGCTGAGCCAGAATTCAGAGGAGGTAAATATGCCCAAAGCTCCACCTGCCACCAAGGCTTTCATAAACAGACGCAGGAGAAGACTCCAGCCGCACACGCTAGCCCCGGCTTCTGGTGTGCTTTGTGCTGCGCCTCGTGTTGCACACACAGTTTCTCTCGTACTTCTCACAGGGATCAGTGACGTGGGCGCCAAGGACGCGTTTCGTCCCCCGAGGGGGAAAGTGAGGTTCAGAAAAGATAAGTAACCTGTCCACGGTCTCCTGACAAGCACTTATTGAACACCTGCCATTTGCCGTGGGCGGAGCTCACGCCGAGCGGGAGAGGCAGGCGATCAGAGAGTCACACGCACACGTGTAATTACAAATGGCGACGATGGCTAGGAAGACAAAGTGCAGGGCGCTGAGAGTGTGTGCAAGAGACAGTGAGTGTCCTGACCTCCGGTCCACGCGATTGCTAGGTCACACGGGGAACAGCATAAGATGAAAAACACACGTTTTCCACGACTGTCGGTTGCACCGGTTTTTCGGGGCTGCGCAGCTGGATGGCGCAGAACTACAGCGGTTCACTCCCTCGCCGCCCTGCAGGCTGAACAGTCCGCAGGCAGAGTGTCAGCAGGGCTCGGAGGGGCCTCAGCCCCGTGCGCCCTCCACCTGCTGCTGAGAGCCAGCCCGCCTGGTGATGCCTGGCTTCTAGGGGCGTCCCTCTAATGTCTGCCTGTCTTCCATAGGGGACGTAAGAGTTGGCAAATTGTAGTTTAAGGTAAATAGTTATAAGCCTAGCAAGTAACGTACATGTTAAAGCTTTTGTTTTAGAAACTACTGATAGGTAAGGCCCATCCTGGCTCCTGGGAAAACAGCCAACGTCCTGGGGCACCGCTAAAGATTATCGCCTGGGGACAGGCGGAGGCCTCCGGGCCTTTGTGTTCCGGGGAGGGACAGGTGACCTGTCTCTGGGAACAGCTGACCGCTCGGGACAAGAATGCTGCAGTCTCTCACTAATCCTCCCTGACTTTCAAAACCCCGTCACCACACCCTGCTTATTCCCTGTTATAAAAAGCCTGGCCTGGAAGGAGAAGGGAAGACAGTTCTTCTGGGTGCAAACCGGCCCTTCTCAGATCGCCGGCCATCTGAATAAAGCGCCCGTAAAGACTCAATCGCTGTCACTGCTTATTGGGTTTGGTAGTGACAGGCAGCCCGAATGCCGGTGTCTTTTCCGGTTGCGTCTTCACATGGCACTCTCCCTGTGTGTTCCTCTCTGCGCCTCTTTCCCTCCTACACAGACACCACTCACACTGGCTTAGGGTAAACCCATGACTCCATCCTCACTTTCAACACTCCTTCAACACACCTTCGAAGATTGTGTCTCCGGGTAAGTCACATTCACAGGTGCCTGGGTTTAAGATGTCAGCCTGTCTTTGCGGGGGCACATTCAAGCCCAAACAATTGTCTATACCCACTTGCCTGGTTTTGTTGCAGTTTGCTTTCTTTTCCCCAAAGTTTTCAGTATTACCTCGGAGCCTGAAGCAAGCAGTCCAGCGTTGACCTTAAAAGCAAGCCGGCCTGGGGGACGGTGGGGTTTTAAATTGCTCCTGCCGTAACCAGGGGGACGAGGGCCAGGCAGAGACAGGACGTGATGCTGAAGGTCTTTTGAGTAACATGTGAGTCTTCCAGCCAACCCCTCCCCACAGGTGGATTCTTCAAGTACCCAGAGCCAAGGCTCTGTGAAAGCCCTCCCGTGGCTCACACCCAGGACACCTCCACAGGCCTTTCTTGCAGAGGGCAGTTTTGCGGAGGGAAGGCTCCCACCACCTGCATTTTGGTGCTCTGTGGACAGGGACAGTGGCCAGCCCACAGCCTGCCCGAGACCTGGGACCTGCAGAGACCAGTGTCCACGAGGACACAGCCTGCAGCCCCACACCACACAAAGGCTGGACTGGAAGACACTGAGAACCTTCCCTCCAAGCACAAATTTGTAGAAGGAAGTAACCAGTCCAACAAAAGATGCCCATTGCAGGCAACAGGAACACAGTCGGGGCTGAGGATGAGGACTCCAAGTCGGGAGACCCAGGTGGACGGACTCCGACCCAGAGTGCACCTCTGGCCAGCGGCATCCAGGGCAAGCTGCTGCCCTCGTCTGCATGTCAGCATCCTCTCTCTGCATCTTCACTCGCATCCCCCACAGCTCATGGTCCCATTGCTCGGCCCCCAAGGGAACCCAGTGCGCCTCCAGGCCCCACAGCAGACTTTCAGGGGCCCTCCAGCAGTTTCCACTGGGGACCAGGCAACTTTTCCTATAAAGGACCAGGGGGTCAATACTTAGGCTTTGCCAGCCAGAGACTCTGTCACACGACGCAGCCCTGCTGTGGTCGGCAACAGCGCTGGACAATACGTGCCTCGGGGTTCTCAGGTGGGGGCAATGTGCCCGCATGGGCATTCTACAACGTCAGGAGGCATTTAGGGCTGCCAGACCTGGGGGCTGTGCTCGTCTGCTGGGGCCGCTACAGCAAAGCGCTGCGAGCCGGGGGCTTAAACAACAGAAATGCATTCTCAGCTCTGGAGGCCGAGAGTCCGAGATCAAGGTGGCAGCAGAGTTGGCTCCTTCCGAGGTTTGAGTGAGAGTCTGGTCCGCGCCTGTCCCCGAGCTCCCGGCAGTTTGCTGGTGGTGTCTGGCGTTCCCTGGCATAGAGATGCATCACCCTGATCGATTCTGCCTTCATCTTCACGCGGCGTTCTTCCTGGGAGCTGGGTCCCAATTTCCCCTTTTTATAAAGATACCAGTCCTGGCCCAGCTGGTGTAGCTCCGTGGATTGAGCGTGGGCTGGGAACCAAAAGGTCCCGGTTCGATTCCCAGTCGGGGCACATGCCTGGGTTGCGGGCCTGGTCCCCAGTGGGGGCCACGTCAGAGGAAACCATACATTGCTCTTTCTCCCTCCCTTCTCCTCTCTCTAAAAATAAATAAAATCTTAAAAAAAAAAAAAAAGATACCAGTGCTATTGGATTGGGGTGCACCCTAGTGACCGCTTCTTCACTGACCACATCTGCAATGAAACTATTTCTAAATAAGGTCGCATTCTGAGATTCTAGGGGTTAGGACTCTAACGAGTTTATGTGGGGTGGAGTCACAACTGGACCCATTACAGAGGCCAGGGACTCTGCTAAACACCCTATGACGCCCAGGGCAGCCCCTCAACAAGGAACTGCTCAGCTCAAATGCCACCGTCACAGTCACAGGCAGGTCACTTTCCAACAGGACCGCCCACCGGGAATGCGCAATGCAACCATTTGTAAAGAAACTTCCCATTTTTTTTTTCCGCACTTGCCTGTGTTCAAAAGCTTGGGTTATTTATTTATTTATTTTTTAAGAACAAATTCTTTCTACTATCATCACGTTCAATTCCCAACCCTTATCTGCCCTGCTTCAAAATTCTCAGCGAGTGCTGCTGGAGTTTTATTTTCTGTACCTTGATGTGTGCAGAGGTAGATTAATACTACTTGTAAAGAAATTCATTTTCCCCTCTCCCACAACAAAGGCGATACGCGGGAGAAATAAATCACAGGAAACAGCCACCAGCTCCAGAGTGAGTCCTGCCCACCGGCTGCTGCAGGGGGAGCCCACCCCGCAGCCGCCGCTCTACCTGATGTATATTTCAGCAGGGAGAGCAAGTGGTAACTACAAATTAAAATTATCATTTAAATGAACTCTGATTGCAGCTGAGGATTTTTGTTATTCACACGGTTAAGTGCTGGACTAAAAAGAGAGAGGTTTTATATTCGAATTCCCCATTATACCACCACTTAGTACTCGTGATTAGCAGCATGAGTCAAGTACTTCATTCCTGCTCCCCCGCACCCCAACTTTCTTTTCCCCTTAGTGACCAGAAGCATGAACATACTCTTCTCAGGTGAGAAAGAAGGTTGAAAACAACTTCCTCTCCTAACTTCTGCACAAAATCCAGGTTTACCACGAGCCGATGCGAATGAAGGTACGTGGGCTGAAGAGGTTCAGAGGGTGGAAAGGCACGTTAGGGACGGCCGGGCGTCACACCCCCACCCCATCAATGAGGACACGGAGGCCCACGGAGAAGCCGTCTGTCCAAAGACAGGAGACAGTCAGCCACAGGCCCCGGCCTGGCGCTCCCTCCCCCACCTCAGCCCGCTGCTGTGAGGGGCAGTCGGGGTTCTCTCAGACACTGCATGGACGCCTAGAAGCCCCAGAGACATTTGGGACCAGTTCTGCTCTGAGGCCTGGGGGAGAGGGGCCCTGCTCTGGTCCTCCTGCCACTGGGCCCCTCCACAAGGCAAGGAGTCCACAGGACTGTGGGGGTGTGCCCACTCGGAGCCTGCAGCCCCCTGCTGTGGTGCCCTTCAAGTCCCTGGGATGTCGGAATGACCCTAAGCCCCGCCCCAGAGCTGGTCAGGCTCCTCCCCATCGAGCCCCAGGAGAGGGTCACACTTCTGGTGTTCACCCCCAGCCCAGGGGAGAGTGGAGGGTGGCGTCTGCCTGTGGACAGACTGTGGGCAGGCAGGTTGGTATGTCCCTAGGCTGTGCTGGAGGCTGCTGGGGGACAGCACAGAGCCCGCGCAGGGGGTGTGGCTGAGGCCGGGAGCCAGCGCAGCCCACAGCCACCACCAGCGCAGAGGAACCCAGAATCCTACGTGGGAACCTGGCTCTGCAGTCAGCATGTAGGTGCATCTACAAGGTGGGATGACGGAGCATATGCCCTTAACAGTTCATGAACTTGATTGATGACTTCTAAACATTTCGACAGAGTGGGTGGGTCTTCCTTTGTACTCTTGTCCTGGGCACAGGAAAACAAGTGTCCCACAGGCTGCAGTCAGGGCCTCAGGTGTGGACCCTGACTCAGCCTCCCACCATCTGTGAGCTCCTAGGCAGACCGACTGCTTCACCTCTCTGCCCGTCCTCCCCTGCACAGCAGAACGCGCCAGCTTCCTCCGAGGACCCTGCAGGTGGTTTCGTCCCCAGTGGCCACCATCCCCTCCTCACTCTCTCGCCAATGGGTAGGGTGGGCTCCACCCACCCCCAGCTCCAGGAGTGGGCCAGTCAGGGCAGCTGAGGCCCCTGGGGGGCCCCAGCTGGTTTGGCAATGAGTGGGTCATCAGTTAGGCCAATCCCAGACAATTCTCCTAGCACCCTAGGTAATGACAACTCTGCTTCTTGCAGGGATTGCTGAGGTTGCTGGGGTGGCTGGGATTGCTGAGGTTGCTGGGGTGGCTGGGATTGCTGGGGTTGCTGGGATTGCTGGGGTGGCTGGGATTGCTGGGGTTGCTGGGGTTGCTGGGGTTGCTGGGAAGAGGGCCTTCCCATGGGGTAGGTCTGTCTGAAATGAGACCAAAATGAGGCAGAAACCAAACCCTGATCACATCACTGGAGCCCTGGTCCCACTGTGGTTGCTCCAGAACTTTCAGGATTTTGAAGGAATTAATCCCTCCTCCCCTTCTTCGGCAAGCTTGAGTTGGAACCCTGTCAATCAAGAGAGTCCGGGAAACATAATGGGACAAACCCAGAAGCCAGAGAGCTGCATGAGGGCCCTGAGCAGGAGGGGGAAGAAGCCAATATTAGTTAACAAATGATCACAGAGCCCCTGCTAGGCATCAGGCGCTATGTCAGGTATATAGACACTGGGTAATGTGTCAGGCACTGGAAATGCAAAGAAAAATAAGCCCCAGTTTTGGGGAGGGGCTAGTAGGAAGGCCACAGTTCTGTTCTCCAGTTGTAGGAAATGCCATGAAACAAATTTCAAGCTTTAGCCTCCCTACGGGTGCAGTTAAAATAGCTCTCATCTTCCCTGGCCGGTGTGGCTCAGTTGGTTGGAGTGTCATCCCATAATAGACCTGAAGGTTGCAGGGTCAATTCCCAGTCAGGGCACATACCTAGGTTATGGGTTCAATCCCCGGCTGGGACGCCTTGTGGAGGCAACCAATCAGTGTTCCTCTCTTGCATCAATGTTTCTCTCTCCCCCCCCCCACCCCCACCAATACCACCTTCCTCTCTCTGTAAAAGCAATGAAAACATGTCCTCGGACGAAGATAAAAAAAAAGGTTGGGGGAAGTGCCATACTCTACATCGTACCCAGACAGTAAAACCAGCAAAGAAAAAGAACATGAAGCTCTTTTATTCACCCAACCACTGAGCGCTCAGTGCCCACCGGGGGCCAAGGCACTGTGCTGGGCCCTGGACCCCCACCAGCAACCCAGACAGACGGATCCCTGTTGCATGTGTCTTACACATTCTTTTTGGTGGGTGGGGGGGTGACGGCAGTAAAAGGCAGTCAGCCAATAAATAACAGCAGTGAGTGACTGGCGGCACGGAGGAAACAAAAGTGGGTAACGGGCTCGACACGCACCAACTGGGGTTGGAGGGACAGGGAGCTACTTGAGATAGGATTGCCAAGCAAGGCACTTCAGAGCAAGTAACACTTAAGCTGAGTCAAAATCACGTTTTTTTCCACTGATGCAGGTTCTTGTTGGAACACATCAGACAGAAAGGACTTGGGTGAGCTTCTAGACACACAGGTTCTCTACTGCTTCTGTGCTAGATTGCTAATCCTTTTTTTAATCCTCACCCACAGATATGTTTATTGATTTGAGAGAGGGAGGTGGGGGGGAGAGAGAGAGAGAGAAAGAAAGAAAGAAACATTGATATGAGAGAGAAACATTGATCGGTTTCCTCCTGTATGCATCCCGACTGGGTCTTGAACCTGCAGCCGAGGTACATGCCCTGACTGGGCACTGAACTCACAACCTTTGGGTTTATGGAACAATGTTCCAACCAACTGAGCCACACCGGCCATAGAACAACTGCTGACACGCTTTTGTCCACGTGGAAGAATCTTCCTGTACCGTGACCACTGGTGGGGTGTGGCAGGGGCAGGGACAGGAAGCTTCCACCTACCGACAACTGCAAGTTGCCTGAAGAGCCTGGCAGTTGCGTTGACCTCCAGCCTCAGGAGCAAGTGGGGGGAAGAAACCGGGAGGCAACGGGAGCACAGCTCAGAGCCCTTGTTCAAGGAAGAGTTTTCTTCTGATGTTTACGGGGCCAAAACACGTTCTACCATAGAATAAACAGCGCATTCTCCTGCCTAGGAAAGTAAAGCAAACCTCATCGGCATGGGGCAAACGACCTCGACCTCCCAGAAACAATAATGAGAGGAGGAGGCCCCTTTCCTGTCCTACTTTGAAAAAAGCCACTAGCATGCTTGCAGCAGGGCTGCAGACCCTCAGGAAACGCCAAGGCCCTGGGGTCTGAGGCATCGATTCTCAGACAAGTTGCGGGTGGCGTGGGCTAGGTGTCCGGCTGGGACCTGCCGGAGTAACTGGGAGATCAGGCACCGCCTTTCATGTGCTCTCAGGAGCGGTTTTCCTCTGGGGGCTCCCTTTCTCAGTGCACTTCCGACTTGGCCCGGGGTCTTAGAGAGACGGTAGCTGCTGTATGCTCAGAAAGCTAGGAAAAGA
>PVJI01025660.1:0-20123 GCA_004026765.1 Micronycteris hirsuta | reverse complement strand
CAATTACTTGAACAAATGGAGGATAATATAAAGGAAATGAGGGGAAATCTGCAGGGAACCAATAGGGATGAGAAGGAAACTGGGACTCAAATCAGTGGAGTGGACCAGCAGAAAGAAAAAAACATCCAAACAGAAAAGAATGAAGAAACAAGAATTCAAAAAAACGAGGAGGATTAGGAACCTCCAGGACATCTTTAAACATCCCAACATCCGATTTATAGGGGTGCCAGAAGGAGAAGAGGAAGACCGAGGGATTGAAAACTTATTGGAACAAATAGTGAAGGAGAACTTCCCCAAGCTGGTGAAGGAAATAGACTTTCAGGAAGTCCAGGAAGCTCAGAGAGTCCCAAAGAACTTGGACCCAAAGAGGAACACACCAAAACACATCATAATTACATTACCCAAGATTAAAAATAAGGAGAGAATCTTAGAAGCAGCAAGAGAAAAGAAGACAGTTACCTACAAAGGAATTCCCATAAGACTGTCAGCTGATTTCTCAAAAGAGAACTTGCAGGCAAGAAGGGGCTGGAGAGAAGTATTCCACGTCATGAAAGGCAAGGATCTACATCCAAAAATACTCTATCCAGCAAAGCTATCATTTAGAATGGAAGGGCAGATGAAGTGCTTCTCAGATAACTTGAGTTCAAGGAGTTCATCATCACCCAGCCTTTATTATATGAAATGTTAAAGGGATTTATATAAGGCATGGAGGGATATCAACAGGGGAGTGGGAGGGGGAGAGAGGGGGAAAAGATGCAGAGAATAAGTAGCATAAATGGTAGGTAGAAAACAGACAGGGGGAGGTTAAGAATAGCATAGGAAATGTAGAAGACAAAGAACTTATGTGTATGATCTATGGACAAAAACTAAAGGGCAGGGAATGGGGGCGTGGGGGTGGAGGGGAAGAAAGGGGAGAAAATGGGACAACTGTAATAGCATAATCAATAAAATATATTTAAAAAAAGAACAAATATATATTATTCTATATATATAATTATTTTATAATGAGCTAATGAAATATACTGATATATATATATATATTTGAAATTGAGATATACCAGGAGTAAATTTCATTAGCTCATTATAGAATAATTGTTATGCTTTGATGTTATGACTTTCTTCTGTACTGAAGAATCATACAAGTATGAAAACATCAAAATTTAGCAATATGTGTGGAGAAGTTGAAGATATCGTTCATTACATTACACTTTTCCTCTTTCTAAGGCTCTTCCAAGAAGTTCCTGCCTGGGCTTCTCCAGGCTGACTGATCTAGTTTTACCACACACACACTGTGAACTGTTCAACCAACTTTTCTTTCCTCTTTGGAAGCTGCTAGAAACCTTAGAGGCAAATTTTCTTGGCTCCTATCTTCAGAAAATATATAAAGTTTCATGGCAGCATTTCCTGGTGGGTGTTTGGCAGAGTGCTACATCCTCCAATGTTGCTGGAAAAAAAAGGATACTGATCAAATATGTTTGGAAAATGTCACATTCTTATTGATTCCCAATGCACATGGCATGCCAAGGTTTTAAGAGATTCTATAATAAAGATGCTTGTTTAAATTTATTCCAACCATGTTCAAATATTTGATCTTGAATCCATTTTCTAAGTAACACCCACTAACATCTGGCCTTACTGGCACTCTCTGGAACTTATTTAATAAATGCTGCTTTACGTTTTGCATTCCTAGATGCATGTTATATCTCTATGCCTTTTAAATCTCTTACTGTGTTTCATTTATATCTTTAAATAGTCTGCAATTCTTTCACAACCAGGTGTGACAAAAAAATGTTAAATGAATAAATAAACATGTTAGCTCTGTGACCTTGGACAAGTAATTTTGACGCTCTAGGCCTGTTTCTTATTAAAGATAGTAGCCCTGTTAAACACACATATAAAACTAGATGATCCCAAGACTGCTTTCTAGTGCTGTTGCTGTGAGCTTCTATCCTCCCGTGGGCAGTATTAGGCAGTAAAGTCTGTAGGAATCAGTCCCTTCTTTGACCCCTTGCAGTGGAAAGTGGCTCCAGAGAAATCCATTCACTTCAATGGCTATTTCTAGTCAGTGTTCTCTTCTCACCAAACATTAAGGCAGAGCTACATTCAGCCGCCTGGAGAAAGACTTCCAGGTTGATGCGGTGGGAGAGAGAGGGACATGCAGTTCAAGTGAAGGAAAATCAGTAAGTCCAGGTTCTAGAGGTTTTGAGTACTAGGAAATCCCCAATCAAAAATCCAGAGAAACCCAGGGGAGGAGGCCACGTGGGCAGAGAGAGGGATGGATAGAAAGCATGACCTTCCACCCTGAAATGTATCTATTCATATAAATTTACAGAGGACCTGGGGCTGCCAGGCCCCAGGCTAGATGCTGATTACTAGAAGGAATAAGACATAGTCCCTGCTCCCAGAGTTCGGTCTCCCTGAAAAGAGGGTAAGAACATTTAGCACAATATTAACACTTGGGGTATGTGTACTACCATATTTTGCCATTTATAATGCGCACTGTTTGCCCAAATTTTCAAGGGAAAAATAAGGGTGTGCATTATACATGGGTATAATAATCCCGTGTAAAATGAGCACAAAATGTGGATGCACATTATACATGGGAAAAAAACCCAAAACTGTAAATTAGAGGTGGTCAAGCACCACTTAAGGTGCAAGAGATGCAGAGATGAACTAGACAGACAATCCCTACCTTGATGAAGTTCACATTCTAGCTGACATGCTAGGTGTGAACCTTGTTCTGAGGGCACAGATAAGGAACCTACTCTCTTTAGTAATGGAGTAAGATTTTACAGGAAAGTAATCGAGTTGATCTTGACTTTGAAAGATACACAGAAGTTTGTCATTGAAAGCATATTGAACGGTAGTGCTTAGAACAGAATTGTAGGCTGAGGAGAGGTTTTTCATTTTTTAAGATTCACAGAGGTAGAAGCAATGGGCTCAGGAAATAAATTCCAGCAAAAGAAGGGCCCTTGACGCTTGGGAGAGAGGAGGAGAGAGGGCCTTGAAAGAGGGAGAAGTTAGGCATGTTTGGGGCTGAAGTGTTCCCGGGGTGGGGAGCTAGCACGCTAACCCAGGGGAAAGAAAGGGGCGGGGAGAGGCTCCCAAGCATTCCATAAGAGCATCGCTGCCAGGAGCGGTATTTCAGAATGATAGGAAGTTTGGTGTGGCTGAATTGCGGGGTGTTAGAAAAGTGAAAGGCAGCAGTAAGGGTGGAAGATGAGTGCAGAGAACTAGATCCCAACTGAAGCAAAGGCTGTACCAGGGACCGGGTGGTGGGTTGGCCCAGTGGAGTCATGCTACCACAGTTACAGAAGTAGAATGTATCAGAGAGCTACAGTACCGTAGGAGCTCACGAAGTATATTTCCTGAACACAAGTTCCTTGAACTCACATTCCATGCTTTGATTACTATCTATTCACCATGGCTTTCCAAGCCAAACTAAGTTCCCGGGGGTTATTGTTATAGTTATTTTTAATTGATACTTTGATCTCTTCAAACAGTATCTTCATTCTCCCCGGGGACCGAACACTGATGGTGCCGCTGCACCTATTGCCACTGCCGCTTACTCATGGAGAACTGGGCTACAGTTGCCAAATCTTTACATCCAACAGCTCTACTTGGCAGCTAGCTCCACTTGTTTATTTCAAAAGTGCATAAAATTCAGCAAAACTAAACTGAATTCATAACCTTCCTGCCAAACTTTGATACGGACACCAGCCTGCAGTGTCTGCGGCATCATGGCTGAGACAGGAGACAAATTCACACAGACTACCGAGTCCTGTGGAGGAAAAGGGAAGGCATGGCCACTCTCTCAAGAGGAGAGTGCCTTGGAGTGCCTCTCATTGCTGACTTTTGCTTGCAGCTGGTGGGAAACCTAGTGTTCTGTCCCAGTCCACGTCCAGTTAATCCTATCACGGGTGACTTCTAACAGTGAGCGCCCTTGTGGCTTTTAACTACTCGACCCATGCCCATGAGATTGTGACAGATACTTGGGAGGGAGAGCAAGGCTCCTACTTACTAAAGAAGTTGCAAAGCAGTCACAAGAGAGTGCAAGCTGGGAAGAAAAACCCTTTTCCTCTGAAATCCAGCATACCCTACGTCCTAACTGAAAAGCACTCGATATTGCCGGCTGTTATCTGGGCTAATGCGTGCCTTCCAACCAAGTTGGTGTGTTGACCATGACAACAGCTTGTAGCCCTGGGTCCCTGTTCCAGGTGCCAGCTGAGGCAGACACCAGCCTGCAGTGTCCTTGGAGTCATGACTGAGAAAGGAGATAAATTCACATGGACTAACGAGTCCTGTGGAGGAAAAGGGAAGGCATGGCCACTCTCTCAAGAGGAGAGCGCACCGACCCTTGTCTTGACAGGCTTTTATTGCCTTTTTGGGCACATTACATTGAGGGTGGTTTTTATTTACTATGCACAGGTCCTCATTGACTATGCATAGGATCACTGTAGGTGATTACTTTTTACAGATAACAAAGGAGAGGATGTTGCTAATTACATCAAGAAAGAAGGATATTTGCAAAGGTAAAGGGGAAAGTAGTTGAAGTGGTTTAGCATAGATTTTTAGGAAAGTTACTTTAGACTTGTGCAATAAACATTTGCTGCCTCAATCCAGGGTGAGGGAGTTTTAGCAAAAGCAAGTTTCATGGCAGTCTAGCTACAATGCAGGCCTGATTCCCCACAGGAGAACCTACCTGTGGGCATGGGCCTTGTGTCGCTCTCCACTGTCCAAGCGGGAGTTGGCCCACGCCATGCAGAACAGTCTCCCATAAAACCTGGTCACCCTCTCGTGCTCTCTTTCCAGTGTATGATACCATCATCTATGCAAGTGTACAAGCCAGAATTTACAATCCTTGACACCAGCCCAACTTATACCTCACATAGAAAACATCACCAAATCCCACTGACATTCCTTACTAAATCTCACTCAAATTCATTCACTTCTCATTTTCACTTCTATGACCCTAATCAAAGCTAGCCCTTCTCTTACCTGGACAGCTGCCACAGTGGTCTCCGACATCACATGGTCGGCCCTATGCTGCACACTCTGCTCTCTACAGCCAGTGTGATCTTTTTTTTTAGTTATTACAATATCATTGGCTATATTTCCTATGCTGTATATTACATCCTCATGACTAATTTTATAACTGGAAATTTGTATCTCTTATTCCCATTCATCTTTTTTACTTTTCTTCCCACACCCATAAAAACAGAAACCACAGGAGGAACATAATCAATAAATTCTTTGACATTGGTCTTAGAAAAAAAAAATTTTGGATATGTCTCCCTAGGCAAGGTCAACAAACTAAAAAATAAACAAATGGGATTATACCAAACTAAAAAGGTTTTACACAGCAAAGGAAATGATCAACAAAACAAAAAGGCAACCCATTGAATGGGAGAAGATATTTGCAAATAATATATCTGATTAGGGGTTAATATCCAAAATATATCAAGAATTCATACAACTCAAAAGTGAAAAAAAACCCACAATCCAATTAAAAGATGGGCAGAGGACCTGAATAGACATTCTTCCAGAGTGTCTTTTAAAATGAAAATCTGTTCATGTCACTCTGCTGATTAAGGACCATCGATAGTCTCATTCCTTACAATGACTCCATACCATTATCTACACGAATGAGCTTTTTCCTGCCATGTCTCCAAATTCATCCATGCCAACTTTCTCTCTGGTCATCTGCTGTCCCATTACAGTGGCCTTCTTTAAGTTCCCTGAACATGCTATACTCAGGAGTTTTGCACATGCTGTTTTCCATTCTCTTCCAAGTATAGCTGCCACTTATCCTTTAGATAAACCCAAAAGGTCACATCTCAAAAAAAGAGACTTATTCTCACAGACTAACTTGGACTTCCTGGTAAATACCCCAAGAGCCCCTCACTCTTCATAGCATTTACAATTATACCAACTCATTGTATAATTTGACATTTCCTATCTTTCTCCCAGGAGAATGTAAACCTTACCAGGACAGATACCGGATTTGTTTTTTTACCATTGTAGTTTCCAAGTTCTAGAACAATGTTGTATGCTTTGTACCTCTGTAAGTAAGAGTATGACAAACCCCCTGGCAATGGGCAAGAAGATACCTGATTGGTGGAGTTACTCTTGTATCAGTCAGGCGCAAAGCAGATGTAGCATCAAAGCTAGGGTAAAGTAATATATTAGTGGCAGGAGCTATTTCATGCCTGGGACACATACAAAAAAAGCAGGAAAAGTTGCATTCTCAGTTACCATTTTATAGAGGTATAATGCATATTTACAGATTAAAAAAAAACTATTTAACTTTGTTTAACCCATTATTTTCCAAACTTGCTTAACTATGAACCTCTTTACTGCATAAGTCATTGGAATATTTTTGGATATGTATGATCCATACACTACAGTTACAGAAACACTGTAATAGATACCGGTACATACTGAGTTGCATGAACTGTCCAAACAGTATATCCCAGTGATCTCTGACGCCATGTTTTTATGAACTTGTCCCTCCCTAACCACTTGAGAGTTGTGGGTACATGAGGAGGTGCAGCCTCTCTGGGGCCTGGTGACACCATGTTGGGAAGTCATCATGGGCCCTGAACAAGCAAAGAAGAGGAAATTGGTCTGCAGACAGAATGAAGCAGCAATGGGAAGAGAAATGCTAGGCAGGGCTTCCAGACTCAAATGGGGTCAGGCAGGAATACAGGAGTGAGGTGAACTAAAGGGACATGCCCTGTCTGAAGAAACTGAAAATCAGAATTCCTTCATCTAGTGGTTTTCAAAGTGTCATCACCCTGCATCAACTGGGAAATTGTTAGAGATGCAACCTTCCCAAGATCCACCGTAAGATTTATTTATTACAAACTCTGGGTGGGGCCCAGCAATCAATGTTTTAGCAAGCCCCTCAGGTAACTGTGATGCGCACGCATACATTAGACTGCTAAACAAGCTGTAAACATCTCAGAAACCAATCTCCCCCACAGGCCGACCACTGGTGACCTCTGTTCAAAGTGAGAGAAAGAGAAACAGCAGTCTGGACTTTTAATGCCTTTCCAGACCCCAGTTCCATGGACTCATGACCCCTGGGGCTAACCCTGCAGTTTCAGTAAATTCCCTCTTTTGCTTAAGCTGGTTCAGTGAGGTTTATTTTCTTGAATCAAACAAAGATTAAGCTACATCAATAAAGAGAACACAAAAAACAAACCTGGATTCAAGGTCTGGTTCAGCCAAAATGAGCTGTGAGTGTGGCCTTACACAAGTTCCTTCTCTCTGTGCCACAGTGCCATCCACCTACAAATGATGCAGTCAGCCTGGGTCTCCGGGGTGTCTTCACTCTCTGATATGCTAGACTAGACACTGGCTCCTCTGGATAATCTCTTGACTCTACAGAACCCTTAAGAAAAGTCCTCAATTTTCCTTAGTTTTACCCATTGACTCTAAGTAGTTAAAGTAAAAAAACAGAAGATAAAAACTACTTTAATTCTCTTTGTCTCTCCTGGTCTTTCAAAAGCATCATCTATTAGAGAGATGCTTTAAATAAGGTTTATTTAAAACGTTTTCAGTTTAAAATTAAATTTCAGCATATCATAGCTAGGCTTACTTTAATTAAGGTTGCATTCTGTCAAAAAAAAATGTACATAAAGGAAAACATAAGACCAAATTATAATTACAGAAAAATAGACATTTTTGGCAATTATTCTCTTCACAAAAATACAATTCATCAACAGATTTAATATTAAATGAAGTAGCAAAATATTTTAAAGATTTTAAGCAAGTAAAAAGGTTTCAAGGAAAATAACCCCAAATCAATAGTATCCTAAAATAAATAGTAAGAATATCCTCTATTAAGCCCAAAAATCCAGCATTATGTAACTTTTTACTTGAAAAAGAATAAAAACTAGAAACTAGTATTGTTTTAACCCTTAAATTCCCACCTCAGTAGACTTTTCTCTGATACTGACATGAAAGTAGTGACCAAGTGCTTTGATGGGCAACTTATTACAATGAGAACCAGAGGCTTCTGAAACCAAAGATTTTTCTGTGCCTCCCAGATGCCAGAGAAAATAAGGGAAATATTTCAGTTTCTCATCCAATAATTAACTTTGTGTACACTTTTGAAAAATAAGTGTTCTAGAAATGATTGAGATCAGAGTAAAGTTTTTTAAAAATAGAAAATGTCCTCAATGAAGGGTGAAAAAAAAATCTTTTAAGAAAAATTAAAAACACAGGGAAGAAATCTTTCTCTTTTTTTAAAATATTTTATTTATTTTTAGAGAGAGGGGAAGGGAGGGAGAAAGAGAGGGAGAGATACATCAATGTATGGTTGCCTCTCACGTGGCCCCCACTGGGGACCTGGCCTGCAACCCAGGCATATGCCCTGACTGGGAATCGAACTGGTGACCTTTTGGTTCGCAGCCCGTGCTCAATCCACTGAGCTATACCAGCCAGGGAGGAAGAAATCTTTCAACAGAATAGAATCTCTCTCTGTGCCCCTGAAAGGTTTGGATCCAACCCTACTTGTTATCCTAGAAAAGCTCTTCTGAAGAAAGGTTTCAGTGTAAGAACTGCTTGAAAGAAGCCAACCCTTTGGAAATAGCAACGGCTTGGTCATTTATTAATGTCAAATATGCTGCCCACATGAATTAGCTTGCCTTTTGGAAGCCACACAGACAAGTTCTCGTGCACCTGCCTCTTAATGTCCTGACACTTCTGGCTTTAATGGCAGAAGCATCAACCAACAGGAAATAATTTTTTTTTTTAAGTTGAGCATAACTATAGTCTACTTTTTGAATAGTTGATTCATCAGTTTTTAATGGCTTCTTAAGAGAGTATCATCAGTGATCACAGCATATAAAAGCCTGCTCTGATGTAAAAGGAAAAGCAAAACAGAGTCATTTTCCCAAACTGACAGAATATAACCAAATTACCACAAACTGACCTGAGAAACAAAGAGAAATGGAGCAAAAAGAGGCCAGATTTCTTACTGGCAGTACCACAGTGGCAAATACCCCAGAACTAAGAAAAGCTGCCAAGTAGAAGAGAGGAAATTAAAGGACTTCCCAAAACTAGCCAAGCCCAGTGCACACAGTGATCCCAACAGCTGGAGGGAGCACAGGAGCAGTGCACAGGACAAGGTCCCGCCGTATCTCTATTTACAGCGCAGTTCCAAGTTGTTAAATTGAGTACAAAAGAAATGGCTCCTCTTTCCTGGATTGGCATCAGACATCCTTTCTATCAGCTGCATTTACATCATCTTTACCTACCTTCTGCTTTTCCTTCTGGGAGGACAAGGGTGGGGATCAACAAATGGGCTAAAGAGACTTGAGTATAAGAACCAAGAGAAGTCCCTGCTTGCAGAGAAACAAAGGAATGGACTCCCCTCTTGTGAAAGTCAGGAACCCTGCTGCAGTTATGAGGACCTGACGGGGAGGGAAAGCTGCCACAAAAAGACTCTTCCCAGAAGTGGTACAAAGCAGACAAGGACCTGGGGGATGGGATGGCTGCGGTCACCACCATCACCCTGTCTTCTGTCTCAGCCTTTGCCCCACCAAATCCAGTGATAAACAAGGGAAAGTAATTTTGTGTAGAAAACCAAAGTGAATGGGAACGTGGGTGGAATGAACATAAAAGAAGAAACAAAATGATCAAAAGTTTCTCAGCGTGTCTTTCTCAGACTGGCATAGAAATCTCTGATCCACTGCTTCATGTATTTAACTTCCAAGGAGCGGGCTAATAGCAGAGTCTTGGGATCAAAGGCGTTGTTGGCTCGAAGATCTAGGTGATGGGCCCCTTCCGGGATAGTGATGGCAACCAAGGTGTCTGTGATGTTCTTGGTTACCCCACCTCCTGACCAGGGGTCTAGGTCACCATTGCTAAGTGAGGGAAAGAAGAAAAAATAGGATTGTTAGATTTTTGTATTTATATCCAGATAAGACAGGAGAAACCTATTTTATGCATAACATCTAAAGTTACAATCTTGTAACCTGGGGATTTGATCTGGGGACCCAATCTGTCATATAGAACAGTTATTCACACTAGAGTTTTACATTTTTCTGCAAACAAGTACTAGAAACAGGACCAAGGAGTGCAGGTGGTATCCCATGAATCAGTCCAGATTGAAGCAAAAATTGGAATTTAGAAACATAAATTTCAAGCCCAGCTTCATCACTCAAAAGCCAGATGACCTTCCTCCTCTGAAACACACAGATAACAAGGCCGACTTCACAGGGCTGTTGCCTGGGTTGGACCAAGTGGGACATGTTGTATTTAATAAGCACAAGTGTCAGACACGTAGCAGTCCCTCAGTTAATGCCAGTGTCCTCCTTCCTAGGACCAGCTATCAAAGTAATAAAGAAAAACTCTCATATTTTAAAATGCTAATTATCTCTTAGCTATTAAAAAAAAACCCTTCATTTTTCACACAGTACATCCCTTGTAGTATAGTACTTGGGAAAACAGAGTGTAAAGCTGAAAAAAATTCCTCCAAATCTGAATCAGAAAATTTGGTCATTACTCAAAGATCCCCATTTTACAGTGGCTTTAAAGTTAAGGAGATGCTGTTAGGTTATTAGTCTTGGCTAGTTCACACAACACATTTCAGAATGATCACAAGATCAGTCATTGAAACAGGCTACTTAGTTTAGCTGAGTAAAAATGCAACACAATCACAGACAGCATCCCTAATAATATTTAAGAGCTTTATTGAGATACATTTCACTGCAAAAATCACCTATTTAAAATGTACAGATCAATGGTTTTTATATATTCATAGTTTTGCAACCATTACCATAATTTTAGAACATTTTCATCATCCCCAAAAGAAAACCCATTCTCACTGGCAGCCAATAATCCCAGTTTCCCTCCCCGCAATTTCTCACTCTCAGACCCAGGCAACCACTAATCTACTGCCATGAATTCTGGCCAGCAGGATTCGTATGCCATGGCAGCATGTAAATAATTTTACATGTAATACACTGGACTAGAAATTCCAGGACCATGAGTCCCCTCCATTATCATCTTGGAGACACCCCAAGCTGCATGTAGACCGGCTTTTTATTGCTGTTTCTCGGGCACTTTACATCTCAATGGTCTTCATTAACTATGCATGGATTGTAGACTTACATTAGGTGGTAGACACCCAAGATAGTGCATCAAGAGGATAGATATGCAAATGAAAAGACAATAGGCTTGGGCTGACTCACTGGTCTGAGGAAGCTAGGCATTCATTAGCATAAGTTCTTTTGATTCAGGGAGAGAGAGGTTTTAGCAAGAGCAAGTTTTTAAATCTAAGAAATATGCCATCCTGATTTACCCACAGGAAATTTCACTGTCACACACGTGGGTCCTGCTTGCCGTCTCATGTTCCACGAGAGTCCGTGCTCCCTTAAATGTGAAACATTAGAGCTACAATTCCCATGGTGGGATGCATGAATTTCCTTTAATCTACTTTTCATCTCTACAGATTTGCCTATTCTGGACATTTCATGTAAATAGAATTATACAATAGAAGCCTGTGATGACAGGCTTCTTTCACTTTGGCATAATGTTTTCCAGGTTTCATCCAAGTTATAGTATGTATCAGCACATTATTCCTTTTTATTGACAAATAATATTCCATTGTATGAATATGCCACATTTTATTTACCCAGTCATGAGATGTACATTTGCATTATTTCCACTTTTTTCTACTATGCACATCGCTCCTATGAACATTCATATACAAGTTTTTGCATGGGTGCATATTTTCATTTTTGGGGGGTATATACCTAAAAATGGAATTTCGGTATATGTGGTGACTCAAGCTTGTGAAAAGCTGCAAACTGTTTTCCAAAGTGGCTGAGTCACTTTACATTTTCCACTAGGAACACACGAGAGTTCCAATATCTCTATATCCTTGCCAACACGTGTTATCAGTCTTTTTGTTTTTACATTTTTATATAGTTGGTATATAATATCATATTAGGTATATTAGTTTCAGGTGTACAGTATAGTCATTCAATACTTTTATAACTTTCAATGTGATCACCCCACTAATTGTAGTAATACCTGTCATGATGCAAATTTATCACAATAATATTGACTATATTCCCATTCACCTTTTTTACCATCCAAGTTACAGCTTATGTGGGTATGAAATGAATCTTATTGCTGCTCTGATTTGCATTTCCCAAATTACTTACAGTATTGAGCATTTTTTCATGGGCTGATTGGACTGTATATCTTTGAAAAAATGTCTATTCAATTCCTGCCTGATTTTAAAACAGGTTATCAATGAAATCATCTGATCCATTTTGAGTTAATTTTTTGTATGGTATGATATAGGGATCCAACTTCATTGTTTTGCATGGCACATCTAGTTTTCTCAGCATCATTTCTTGAAAAATCTATTCTTTCCCCAATGAACTATCTATATTGGCATTCTTTCTGAAAATTAATTGACCATTCATATAAAGGTTGAGTTCTGGACTGTCAACTCTCTTCCACTGATCTATCTCTCTACCTTTATGCCAATATAACATTGTATTTATTATGGTAGCTATATATTTTCATTTTTTTATAGAGAAAGCTTATTTAGAAAGTCACAGAGGTAGAAGTAGTGAGCTGTGGAAGAAATGGGCTTAGGAACAGTTACAAAAGCAAAAGGAGGGGCCCTTAAAACTTAGGAGAGAGAAGGGTAAAAGGTAATGCACCTGGATGTAGGGAGGGGGACTAGAAAGGTACAGGCATACTTGTTATGTTGGCTTTATAACAAGTTTGAAACCAGAAAGTATAAGTTCGAAACCAGAAAGTATAAGTTCAAAACCAGGAAGTATGAGTTCTGCAAATTTCTTCTTCATTTTCAAACTGTTTTGGCTATTCTGGGTCCATTGCATTTTTACATAAATTTTAAAATGAATTTTTCAATTTCTTTTAAAAAAACAACAACGTGGATTTTGGTAGAGATTATGCTGAATCTGTAGATCAGTTTATGGAGTATTGACATTTTAACAATATTAGTTCTTCCAACTTCTGGCCAAGATGGAGGCATAGGCTGATATACTTCACTTCCTCGCACAACCAAAAGAAAGACAACCACCAATTTAAAAACAAAAAACAACCAGAACTGCCAGAAAATTGAACTGTATGTTAAGTCCAACAACCAAGGAGTTAAAGAAGAAACATTCATCCACACTGGTAGGAGGGGTGGGGACGGGCAGCCGGGGTGGAGAGAACCCACGACACAGTGGTGGCTGGCGGATTCACATTTGTGTGTGACCTCCAAGTCATGAAAGGCAAGGGCCTACATCCAAGCTTACTCTGTCCAGCAAAGCTTTCATTTAAAATGGAAGGGAAGATAAAGTGCCTCCAAGATAAGGTCAAGCTGGGGGAGTTCATCATCACCAAGCCCTATGATAAGAAATGTTAAAGGGACTTACCCAAGAAAAAGAAGAAAATTAAAAATAAGAACAGTAAAATGACCAAAAACTCAAAACTATCAACAACCAAACCAAAAAAACAAAAACAAACTGAGCAAACAACTAGAACAGGAACAGATTCACAGAAATAGAGCTCACATGGAGGATTATCATAGGGGAGGGGTAAGAAGGGAAGTATGGGGGAAAAGGTATAGGGAAAAAAAGGAAAAAAGAAAAAAAAGGAAAAAAAGAAAACAAATGCAATCAATTTAACAAATTAAATGGAAAAATATGCATTTAGGTACTTTAAATATATGTGTGTTTGAAATGCAATTTTAAATTCCCACCACAAATTCTCACCTCACTTTTCTTTTAAAAAAATAATTAATTGCAATTAATAACATCATTCTTAAAAAAAAAAAAAAACTAATCCAAAAATGTGCTTTTTGGTTTATTGAAAACAAAAGGGAAAATTCACATGCAAACTACAACTCTTTGTTTTCAGCTACCAGATATACAGTATTTTTAAAGTAAACTAAAAAGGGAGTTTAGTTTAGTTTACTCTTAAACTAAAGACTAAACTTCAGTTTGGATTCTCTTAAGTGAACAAATAGCTTTATTCAAACTTGAAAAGACCAACCTAACTGGAAACTCTAATTCTGGCAAAACAAAAAAGCCATTGAACAGCCACAAGGTAAACTGCATTTGATATAAAAGGTCATCTGAATCACTTTACTGACTTAGCAACAGTGTTTGGAGTTGCTGAGACACCTAAGATGCACATGAGTTTGAATTTCTTGGTCCTAGACCTGTGAAAGCTAAACAAGTCACTGGGAAATTTACAAAAAGAAACTACTAATAATGACTTTTATGAAAAATCTACTGGGTTGGCCAAGAAGCTCGTTTAGTTTTTTTCATAAAATAAAAGCCACATTTTTCATTTTCACCAATAACTTCATTGATTTGGGTATTTTGAGTATGTTGGCATTCTCCCACTATTGGCTTCTAGCGGGTAGCAGCCAGGGGTTTTGCTAAACATCTTCCAATGCATAAAATAGCCCACAACAAAGAATTATTAGGCCAAAATGTCAATAGTGACAAGAAGCTTCGCAAACCACTTTTAACATGTTTGATCAGTCACAGCACCTTCATATACTGCACAAATCTTTTTTTGCATTTCAGTTGCATTTTTACCTTTCTTGAAATTACAAAGCACGAAACACCAAAAGTGTTGCATAACTTCTTCCATCTTCAATATTAAAATGGCTGCACAAAAATTCACCAATTTTGATGTTTTTTAAAAATGCATGGTGATATGACAGCTCTCACAATACAATCTAACAAAATTGTTTTGAATAAAATTCAAGACAACTAAGACCCACTAGAGCCATTGTATGGAAAAAACATAATGAACTTTTTGGCCAACTCAATAGATGCCTAGATAAATTTCCCAACAGTGAGTCTCACTTAATTGCTGGCAACAATTAATTTGCCTGAAAAATTATGTTAAACTAATTAGCTTCTCAGGAATGGCCTTTCGGAGTTATATTTAAATATCAGAGAATGACCACTAGGGTAAGATAATTTCTTCCCAATTGGAGTTGGGGAAAAAAAATTTAATCCTTCCAACAAAACCACTATGAAATTTTTTAAAAATGCTGAATTTTGGGGGAAGTACTTTGGAAGTATTGGGTTGGTCAAAAAGTTTGTTTAGTTTGTCTTTAACTTCATTCGAAACAATTTTGTTAGATTGTATTGTGACAGCTGTCATATCACCATACATTTTACAAAAACCATATCAAAATGGGTGAATTTTTGCACAGCTATTTTAATATTAAAGATTGAAGCAACATTTTCAGCATATCATGTTTTATTATTTGAAAAAAAGTAAAAATACAACTGAGATGCAGAAAAAGATTTGTGAAGCGTATGAAGGTGCTATGAATGCTCAAGCATGTCAAAAGTCTTTTGCAAAGTTTCTTGTCACTATTGACATTTTGGACAAATAATTCTTTGATGTGGGGCTGTCTTAGGCATTGGAAGATGTTTGGCAGCATCCCTGGCCTCTACCCACTAGAAGCCAATAGCAAGAGATAGCTGACATACCCAAAATATCCAAATCAATAAAGTTATTGGTGAAAATGAAAAATGTGTCTTTTATTTTATGGAAAATACTAAACAGGCTTTTTGGCCAACCCTACATCAATAGCTACTGTTTTTCAATCCTCATTCATTCAACAAATGTTCACTGAGTATCTACTCTGTGCCAGGCACTGACTGGGCACAGGGCATTCAGCAGTGAACAGACAGAATCTCTGCCCTCATGGCGCTCCCTTCCCTAATAGCCTATTTCCTCCCTGAAATGACTCTGTCAGGTAGTCGTTATTTCTAACTTATATAACTAGGCAATCTGCCTGAGGCCACACAGCTTACTCAGTGAAGAAGCAGAACAGCATCCTGGTCTCTCTGACTTCAAAGCCCAAGCTCTTAAGTGGCAAATCTCCAATTACAGACTGAACTTTCCAATCAGAAAAGCTGTCACGCATTTGTGAGAGGCAAGTAAGGAGAGAAGCATGAACATAAAGATATTTTCACATGGCTCCTTGGACATTTTCTCACTCATCAGCCAGAAATGTTTTCTAGCTGGTAGCCATTAAGTACACAGAACAGAGACACCTGAGGCTGCTCCTTACTTTGGAAACATGCTTTCTTCAGAAAAGAAGAATTGTGAATTTTTAAGTAACTTTAAAAATTTGACATTGGAGTTTTCACTGAGCAATATATAAAAAAAGGTTTCTTTTTAAAAAGTAGACTTGCCACTGAAGAAGGAGAAACCAGCATCTTCCCATCTTTAACCTTTCACATGCCTCTACAGCCTTCCTGAGCTTCGTATTTCATTCCTCATTTTTACTAACACATTTATCGCACATTCATTATGTGCCCATCACTGTGGCAGGTGCTGAAGACACAGAGGTGATTAAGACAGTCCCTGCCATTAAGAAGTCCACAGTCTCATGGGGGTAGACAGAAACACAGACAGATAATTTCCACACAGAGTTGACAGTCACAGGCCCTAGGAGCTAAGAGGGTGCAGAAACCTAACCTCCCTGAGGGAGTCAGGGAGGGTTTCTTGGAGGACGCCTGTATCTTAAGAAAAAGAAAAAGAGGAAAGAAAAAGACATTCAGGGACAAATAAACAGTTCCCTGTGGCTTCACTGCAAAGTACAGGCAGAGTGTACTTCCAGTTACTCATTCAATAAATACGTTTTGAACCTATATATCTGACGGCTCTGGGACGAGTACTTCACTAGGTTAACTCTTTTAAGCACCACAATGACTTTATGGTGTGCGTGATATCATTATTCTCATTTTTTCAGAAGAGAAAACTGAGGATCAAAGAGAACTTAAGTAATTTTATTTAAGTCAACTCATTCTCCCTCGGCACAGCTCTGTTAGAAAGTCCATTCTTATACTGAATCCAATTTAAGGACACTGTATTTAACCAAAACTCACATATTAAAATCTTCACACAAGGATTTAAAGACTGCACATTATAATTCAACTTGAACTTCAGCTTTATAATGTCAAAGCAAGGAAGGATGAGCTTAAAATGTCAGCATACCAGAACATTCCATATAAATACTGCATAGAGATTAGCTTCTAACGAAAAATAAGAAATTGACAAAGTGCTTCCTCCTGTGAGAAACAAAGATGAGCTTGGAGACACCAGGCTTGTATTTAAGCTTTTTTCAGTCCTCTTGGTCCTTTCACGTTTCCCTAATCTCAAACACCCAAATTTGGCATAGTTTCCTTAAAATTTGTAAATAGATTTATTTGTTCAACTGTCACTTTTTTCAGGGTGAGCTGAAGACTACAGTTGTCAAGAATCCTATTGAAAACAAGGAATGCAATTTAAAAAAATTAAACAATAAATCTTTAAGTTTTCCATTAAAGTGTTCCTACTTTTATTTTATTTTGGTTGGCACCCCACTGGGTGAGAAAACAGCATCAACCCAGTCAGAGAGACTGCAAAGTGGGCCGAGCTACGGGCCTAAACCCAGTGATCCCTCCGTCAGAACGGCACTCCTCGCTCCTCCATGCTGCTGAGCACGTCCCCAAGGCCAGTCTTAACTCTTGTCTATAACAGCTTGTAAAAGAATGACATTTATTCAATACAATTTAAACAATAGCTCTAGGTTAAGAGCTATGTAAGGGTATCCTCTACTATTTTCATATAGATTTGGGAAATTTTTTGATTAAGTAGTTGCTATTCTTAATAGCTGACACCCTGATGTACAAGCTGAAACATGGAAATATTGAAGTCACAATCAGATACGCATAGAGTCTACTCCAATAATTCTGATGTGAACCAATACCACATATGTCTCTCTAGGAGCAGTGTAACATAGGAGAACAAGCAGGAATTTTATGGTCAAACAAGCCAAGGTTGAAATCTGGCTTTATTAGTAACTAAAACGAAGCTGGATGAATTTTGGCAAATGACTGAACACAGTGGCACCCCCTTTCCTTCTCAGTTAATAAAAAAACTGTAACAACTATTTCACAGGATTATTGTGAGGGTTCAATTTTAGATAATATATTTATTTTTTAACATTTTTTTAAATTTATTTACTTTCAGAGAGAGGAGAAGGGAGGGAGAAAGAGCAATGTATGGTTGCCTCTCACATGGCCCTCACTGGGGACCTGGCCCGCAACCCAGGCATGTGCCCCAACTGGGAATCGAACCGGGATCCTCTGGTTCCCAGCCCGTGCTCAATCCACTGAGCTACACCAGCCGGGCGAATTTTAGATAATATATTTAAAGTGCCTCATATAGTGCCTAGAACAGAAAAGGTTGGGAACTTCAAAAGTATTTGTTGAATAGATACTAAAAAGTTTTTATTACCATTAATAACAATAGTAACAAAAATAAGACAAATTGAGAACAGATGATGCTTCATTTTGTGCTGGGGAGTTTTTAAAAATATTTTAATTCTATTGCTGCATTGTTTTCAATCCTTTATGCATGTTAGTATAGAGTATAAAATCATATCTCTTCTCAGCATCCTCTATTTTTCAAGGAATAAGACGCCACTGGGTGTATTCTATGTTGTTTATTGTCCAACATTTTTCCTGGTTCTGTTTTCTCAGCTATTCTATAAGTGTCTCTATCAACCAAACTTTTTCTTTGGACCAATAAAAACTCACCTGAAAATGATATTCGTATGGGAACTGATGTTTTTGCCTCCATACATAGTAGTGATCCAGGAGGGCCTGGGTTTCACACCCCACTGTTTAAAACAATCATCTGAAAATTCCTTCAAGTCCCATGAGTGAGGTTCAAACATGTCATCAATCCCATTTGTACAAAAGGGCATGACCATTTCTGTGCAGGCCTGAGAAAGCAAACCAGAAGATCTAGTGAAAAATAAAGGCACAAAGAAGCTGAATAACTTGTCCAAGATCATACAGCTAGTAAGCAGCAAAGCCAGGGTTGGATGTCAGGCAGTCAGGCTTCAGAGTTCCTGCTTGTTAGCTCTGCCCCATACCACCTCTCATTGCTCCGGGGAAGGCTTGGTTGAGAAGTCACAGAAGTTAGAGCTATATATTCCTTCCTTGTCAATTGCTTTCTTTCACATCTCTTACCATATTGAGTCCTCAAAACAACTCTGGGAGGAAAGTATTCTTATTCTTATTTTTCTCATTGTACAGATAAGAAACAAAGCCACACAGACAGTCAAGTTAGACTCCCTTTCTTTTATGAGGTATGTCCAGAAGGTATCTAGCCATGTAATATGAAAAGTAGAGACATTTACTGAAGAAGATACAAGACACAAGAAACACTGTACACAGGACAATGACACCTTGTCTCCTTCAAAGTAGTTACCTTGGTATATCACACAGTTCCCCCAAATGCTGTCAGCTGTCCTGTTGTATTTTCCGGAATCTCACTGATGGTCTGAAATCTCTTCCCTTTCAAAGGTGATTTTAGTTTGGGGGAAAAGCCAGAAGTTGCAGGATGCCAAATATGGGCTGTACAGGGACTGAGTCACCTGGGTGATTTGATGTTTGACAAAAAAACTCTGCACGAGATGTGATGCGTAAGCAGGCACACTGTCGTGATGAAACAGCCAATCACCAGTTGCCCGTAGCTGCGGCTTTTTGAATTATCAATTAGCTTCCATAGAGGAATGTTCAAGCTTGACACAAAAACTGATGCAGATTTGCTGCTCTGCTCACTCAGTTATTTTAAATGCGACAGCTTGGCAGTGCACATGACATCTCACTCAGTGGCATCTACTGTCCCCACCGGCTAGTACAGTGAAGTCATCACTGTTCACACATGCACATTCCAGTCCCCTCTCCTTGGCTGCCAGGTTATATTGATGTTGTGTAAACTATTCATTACATTAACAAGGGCTGGGCTTTTTCTGGACAGACCTCATATGTGTCCATAAAATACTTCCTTTATAAAACTTATCAAGATCTATTGTACTATTAGGTACACTTCTTTTCCAATAAGCTAAATTTGATGGTAAGATCATATCTTATTTATGTTTGTATCTTTGGAGCCTAGAAAGGTGTCTGACCAATGGTAAGTACTCAGAATATATTTGATGATTGATACATGTAAGAATGAATGAGTAAATTTATCCATGATCTCTGAATGAGACCAAATTGAGATTTAGGTTAAGTGACAAAATCTTGTGGACTCTCCGTTACAAC
>PVJI01025659.1:0-20107 GCA_004026765.1 Micronycteris hirsuta | reverse complement strand
AAAAGCAGGCCTGAGGAAGGAAGGTGGCAGTGAGACTCAAACACAATTTGGGGATTGTCTGAGGTATGTTGAGAGGTGAGTCTGCCAGGTGCCAGCATTTCTGCCCAGTCCTGGCACTTTCCTGCATGACAGCACCCTTCTCCTGGCCTTTCCCCATGTCCCCTCCTGTCCAGCACTGGAACCTGGTATGCCGACATGCTCATCCCTGCCGTCTCCTCTGAAGGCTGCACAGACCTCCTGCCCTTGCCCTGACACAGAGGCTTCCTACTCCCTGCAGGAGTCCCCTGCTCTCCCATAGCTCACCCTCAATCCAGACTGATAGCCACAGCCCTTTAAGTGGAAAGTGTTACTTTAGACCCCGATGTTTAGATACCTTGTCATCCCTCCTCGTGACAATTCCAATGCACTCTCTGTTTTCCAAATGGGCTGTGAGGACATTTTGATTGTGCCTATAACCTACTGGGCCTTTGGATAGAACCCTGAAGATACACAGAGGATTTATGAAGCCACCCCAGTGTTTGCAGTAGGACTTTAATGGGGTTCTTATCTGACGCGGGGAGGTAAATATGTGCATGGATGAAAGAGCTTATTTAGCTGGTCAGAAATTAATGCCTCAATATAAATGGTGGATGAGGAGCAAACATCGACTGAAACCAAATTTCTTTTAAATATATATTTACCCCCCGCCCCCGGAATCCTCCTAGGAGGTGAGAAATGGTTCCTTGGTGAACTTGTTAGGTGAAATTTAAAAAAGAAAAAAAAAATAATTAGCCACCCTCCCTCTGTCTCTTGTCTGGTCCCTGCCGCATAGGAAAGACCTGGCTTTCAGTGAGTCTAAATACATCTGTGCAGGTGTTCGAGCAAGTTCACTCATATGGAGGGTAGCAGAGATTCACAGGTTAAAAATTTACCCATGCACCCAAAGGGAGGAGAGCACTCTCAGCCTGCTGACACTATAGACAGTATTGCAGTATTGTAAAGGGAAGTGAAGAAAGGCACTACTGAGTGAAGAAGGGGAACCCTCCCTGAGGAGATTTACATGACCCTCTTACAATTAGATGTGGTTCTGTATTTGAAAGCATCTGTCACATCGTAGGCACTTAAAAATTCAGAGAATTTCAGGAGAAATCTCACCACAGGAAATCCTCCAAGCAAAGAAGATGGTTGTCGTCACAACCAATCATGATGGTTGCTTTCTTATGAGCACCCACAATGTAATGGTGCATGGGAGAGACTTCGGTGCCCACCCATATCTTCTCTTGCTCTCCTTCCTGGACAAGGTGCACACTACATTGCCAGTCCACTTGTAGTTAGGAAGGGTCATGTGACAACCCTTTGCCACTGAGACATGAGCAGAAGCATTGTTTATCACATCCACACATTTGAGAGCAAGTATGCCAGTTCCACACTCTCTCCCTCGGTTCACCAGCAAATATGGCGGCTCCGTGTTGAGATGGGGGAACCACAAGATGGAAGCAGCCTAATCCCTGGTCACTAGAGCAGGGGGCCCCTGCCAAACCGCAGCAGAATTTATTTCTGTTCTACTATTTCCATTATTAGGTTTATATAAATATTTTGTAATATAAAGATTATTATGTATTGCATATATTCTTGTTGCAAAAAAAAAACTCTAACAGCACAGATAAATCACACAGTTTCCCCCTTTTCAAAATTCCTTCCCAATTCAGCCCCCTCCTCAGAGGTCACCACAAATGACATATTGGTATATGTGATTTCAACGCTTATACTAGCTTTTTTCATACACAGATGTGCTATAAAACATGAGGCATTACCCATGATGTACATGTTGATCTGTCCCATGCCTTCACCACTTAATAATTTAGATACAGGATATTCCCATGACAGCACTCATAGACCTACCTCACTTTTTCAAAAAAGAAAACAACCCAATTCAAAAGTGGGCAATGAAATCAAACGGACATTTCTCCAGAGAAGATATTCACATGGCAATGAGCAAATGAAAAGATGCTCCATATCACTAATCCAAGAAAAAAAAAAAGTACAACCAGGGAATCACAAGTGTTAGCAAAGATTGGGAGAAATTGGTACCCCTGTGCACTGTTGGTGGGACTGTAAAATGATAGAGGCACTTTGGAAAACAGTATGGTATCTCCCCCCAAATTAAAAACAATTACCATATGGTCCAGCGATCCTACCTCTGAGTGTATACTCTCCAAAATTGAAATCTGGGTCTCCAAACAAGATTTGTACACCCATGTTCATGGCAGCGTAGTTCGTAATAGCTAAAATGTGAAAGCAAACCAAGCTTCTATCAATAGACAAATGGATAAGCAACATTTGATTTAATGGAATATTATTCAGCCTCCAAAAGAAAGAAAATTCTGACATACGCTGCAACACAGACAAGCCTTGAGGACATTATGCTAAGGGGAAGGAGCCAGACACAAAAACACAAATGCTGTATGAGTCCCCCGATATGAGGTACCTCCAGTAGTCAAATTCCTACAGGTGGAAAGCAGAAAGGTAGGTGCCAGGGACTGAGGAGAGGGGCAAAGAGGAGTTATGGTTTAATGGGAATAGAGCCTCAGTTTTGCAAGAAGGAAAGAATTCTGGAGATGGGTAGTGGCAGTGGTTGCAGAACAAAAAGAATTATACTTAATAGCACTGTACTGTACATTTAAAAATGGTTAGGATGACAAATTTTATGTTTTGTGTACTTTACCACCATAAGAAAATATATTTTATTTAAAAATCACACAATGTGACAGAAACGAACAGCATCTTTGATCGCCTCGTCAATAGACTGGACACAGCTGGGGACACGATAAGCAAGCTTGAAGAAACATCAACAGAAACTTCCAAAACTGAAATGTAAAGAGAACAAAGAATGAAAATGATGGAAACACATATCCAAAAAATGCTGGACAAGTACAAAAGTTGTAAGGTATGCATAAATGGAAGAGGAGAAAAGGAGGAAAGAGAAAGAAACAGGAAAAATATCTGAAGTGGCAATGGCAGAGGATGTGCCAAAACCAATTAGTGACATGAAACCACACATTCAGGAAGCTCAGAAAACACCAAGTAGGATAAACAACAACAGCAAAACATCTGCATTAGGCATATCATATTCAAAGTGCAGAAAATCAAAGAGAAAGGAAACTTAACAGAAGCTGAGTTAACCAAAAGTGTGAGAGGAATCCACTCTGTCACTTCTCTGTCTGTGCCCCTGCCACTTGGCCAGTGAGCCAGATCCATTGAAGGGAAGGGCGCAGTAGTGTGGGGAGTCTGAAGTCCCAGCTTCAAGCTAGAGGACCAGAAGGGAGCCAGGGAGGGTGGTGAAGGCAGTCAGTTCCAAGCTGTCCATGACCAGCCTGGACGACCTGCACAGGTGTTGTGTGTGGAAAGTTCCAGAGCTGGGCCCACCTGGGTGTGTCCTAGTCAGTACTGTGCGGTGTGCTCCCAGGCTCAGCAAGTCCGTTTGGATTCCTGGCACTTGCAAAAGCAGCAAGGCGAGTTTTCCTCAGGAGGACAAAAGCTTCCAGGAGCAGTTCTGGAAAACCTAGATCCTTAAGCCCTCCCCAGGTGTTGGGTTTCGTTTTTCCTCCATCCTTACTCAGTTAGCAAACTTTACATTGTTATCTTCCTCAATCGTCCTCTCTTCTCCCCTAGTCTGCTTCACCTGGAAGGGTCGTATGCAGGAGGAACAAAAAGTGTTATCCGCAAACATTGTCATTCAGGTGAACCAGAAAAAACATGTCATGTTCCGGAAGTGGTCAGGACGAAATTCTGAATTTTCCACAGTTTCAAAATGAGTTTCCATAACCCTTTTCATCCCACCTGCTTCTACATTGAGGGGTAGGGAAAAGGGCAATGCCTCTCTGGAGACTGCTCGGTGAGTACTGGTGTGAGCACCAGGAGAGATGTGAGGAAGCAGACAATCAGTCCTGGTTGCAAACTGCAACTAATCAGGCCAGTCCTGCATGATGAGTCAGTGCAGAAGACCCTCCCGAGAGGGGGTCCAAGTCAGAGTGCATGGAGGGCTCCCAGTCACTTTGAGGGGCCCTGTTACCACATGAAGCCTCCACAGGCATCTCGAGTGAGGAGTGCAATCGTCTGCATCAGAAATGCAGTGTCCCTGACCAACTCCCACTCACTGGGTCCCATGAGAGATCAAGCCCTTTGTCCCCGGCATCTGCAAGGGACCCACACGGCACAGGACAGCATCAGGATGTCTTGACGGATTCAGACTCCCCAGAGAGGTACCCCAACTCTGCAACAGTACTAGAGTCCAGAGCCTGTTGTTCACTGAGCTTTGCTGGCTTCCATTCAACACCGGACCTGCCGAAGCTGAAACGGCCTTAGGTGAACAGTTTCAGGTTGTAGATTAGAGTGAAAGGCTGTCAATTAGGATTTGTGAGTTTGGGGTCCCAAAACTCAAGGGTTTATTTTCCTGCCTTGTCAGCCTTTAAGTCCCTCCCCAGTGGACCCCTGAAAAACATGCACCTCAGGTCATAGAGGCCAATAACCATCGGCCTCTAAGGGGCAGCCATGTGATTGCAAGAGAGCTCATTAGCAAACTCTAGGGTTCCAGGGATTGGGGGCTGATCAGGAAAAAGACATCACCAGGAGAGGCAGCAATACACACAGAGCTTTACTGCATGGGGTCTGAACTGGGCTGAGGTAGAGGGGAGTCCCTCACAGCAGGAGTCCCTCCGTGGGTTTTGGGGCCAGGAGGAGGGCACAGTCTAGAAGGGAGTGCTATGGTCTCAATGTTTGTGTGCCCCCTAGAAGGCTGATGTTCAAACACTAACCCCCAAAGATGATGGCATTAGGAGGTTGGTCCTTTGGGAGGTGCTTAAGTCATGAGGGCTGAGACCTCAGGGGTGAGAGTAGCACCTTGTAAAGGGGATCCAGAGAGATCCCAGCTCTTTCCACCATGTGAGGACACAGAGAGGAAGGCCCTCACTGCAGCACGCTGGCACCTTAATCTTGGACTTCTAGCCTCCAGAACGGTGGGAAATAAATTTCTGTAGTTGGTAAGCTACTCAATCTGTGGTATTTTGTTATGGCAGCCTCATTGGACTAAAGGAAGAAGGCAAGGGAGCAGTTGGAAGAGTGGCATCAGAGAGAGGCTCTGTGTCCAAGTGATGTTGCTCAGCAGCGCCAGGGAGTGGCCTGGTGTCTTAGAACCACAAGGCTCTATCTTATCTGCTCTCAGAAGCCCGGCTAACCCCAAGGGCCCCATAGCCCAGAGTTCAGCACATTCTCTATGGCTGCAAGGACGTGCAGAAGCCACAGACTAAGACTCTGAGAGGCCAGTTAATGTCAAACAGATATATTTTCTCCCAGAATGACTAAGACAATTCATTTTGTTTCAGATCTACCGCAATTCCGACTTTCTTTTTTTAAAAATGTTATCATTGTTCAAGTACAGTTTTCTACATTTTTCACCCTACGCTCCCCCCAAAACCAGCCATCCCAACCTCCCTCCCACAATCCAATGCACTGTTGTTTTTGTCCATGTATCCTTTGTAGTTGTTCCTCAAAACCTTTCCTCCATTTTCCCCCGTTATCCCCTACCAGCTCCCCTCTGGTTACTGTCAGTTTGTTCTTAATTTCAATGTCTCTGGTTATGTTTTGCTTGCTTGTTTGTTTTGTTGATTAGGTTCCACTTAAAGGTGAGGTCATATGGTATCTGTCTTTCACAGCCTGGCTTATTTCACTGAGCATAATGCTCTCCAGTTCCATCCATGCTGTTGCAAAGGGTAGAAGCTCCTTCTTTCTTTCTGCTGTGTAGTATTCCATTGTGTAAATGTACCATGGTTTTGGGATCCATTCATTTACTGATGGGCACTTAGGTTGCTTCCAGCACTTGGCTGTTGCAAATTGTGCTGCTATGAACATTGGGGTGCATAGGTTCTTATGGATTGGTGTTTCAGGGTTCTCAGGGTATTATGCCAGCAGTGGAATAGCTGGGTCAAAAGGCAGTTCCACGTTTAGTTTTCTGAGGAAATTCCATACTGTTTTCCATAGTGGCGGCACCAGTCTGCATTCCCACCAACAGTGCACTAGGGTTCCCTTTTTTCCACATCCTCTCCATCACTTGTTGTTTGTTGATTTGACTATGATGGCCATTCTGACTGTGTGACGTGGTCTCTCCTTGTGGTTTTAATTTGCTTCTCTCTGATGGCTAGTGATGCTGAGCACCTTTTCATATGTCTCGAGCCCTCTGTATGTCCTCCTTGGAGAAGTGTCTGTTCAGGCCTTTTGCCCATTTTTTAATTGGGTTGCTCGTCTTCCTGGAGTGGAGTCATATGAGTTCTTTATATATTTTGGAGATCAAACCATTGTCCAAGGGTATCATTGGCAAATATGTTTTCTCATTCAGTCGGTTCTCTTTCCATTTTAATACTGTTTTCTTTAGCTGTGTAGAAGCTTTTTATTTTGATGAGGTCCCATTTGTTTATTCTTTCCTTTATGTCCCTTGATCCAGGAGACATGTTGGTGAAAATATTGCCATGTGGAATATCTGAAAAAAAGCCCTATGTTTTCCTGTAGGGCTTTTTTTTTATGGTATCATGAATCTTTAAGTCTTTTATCCACCTCGAATTTATTTTTGTGTATGGTGTAAGTTGGTGATTGACTATCTTTGTTTGTTTGTTTTTTTTTTTGCATGTAGCTATCCAGGTCACCCAACACCACTTGTGAAGAGGCTATTTTTACTCCATTTTATGCATCTTCCCCTTTTGTCAAATGCTAATTGACCGTAGAGACTTGGGTTTATTTCTGGGCTCTCTATTGTGTTCCATTTATCTATATGTCTGTTCTTATGCCAGTACCAGGCTGATTTGATTACGGTAGCCTTGTAATACAGTTTGATATCAGGAATTGTGATCCCTCCCACTTTGTTCTTCTTTCTCAGAATTGCTGCAGCTATTCAGGGTTGTTTAGGGTTCCATATAAATTTTTCAAATGTTTGTTCTGTATCTGTGAAATATGTCATTGGTACTTTAATAGGGATTGCATTGAATATATAAATTGCTCTGTGTAGTATGGACATTTTGTTGATAACTCTTCCAACCCATGAACATGGTACATGCTTCCATTTGTTTGTGTCTTCCTTAATTTCTTCCTCCATTTTTGTGTACTTTTCTGAGTACAGGTGTTTTAGTTCCTCAGTTAGGTTTATTCTTATGTACTATATTTTTCTTATTGCCATATCAAATGTTTTTTTTTCCTGATTTCTGTTTCTGATATTTCATGGTTGGTGTACCAAAATGGCTTTGATTTCTGCATATTGACTTTGAATTCTGCTGTTTTGCCAAATTCACTTATTAGGTTGAGTAGTTTTTTGGTGGAGTCTATAGGATTTTCTATGTACACTAACATGTCATCTGCAAACAATGACAGTTTTGCTTTCTCCTTTCCAATTTGGACACCATTTCTTTCTCTTTCTTGTCTGATCAGTGTGGCTAGGACTTCCAGTACTCTGTTGAATAGGAGTGTTGAAAGAGGACATCCTTGTTTTGTTCCTGATCTTAGTGGGAAAGATTTTAGTTTTTGCCCATTGAGTATGTTGCCTGTAGGTCTCTTGTATGTGGCATCTATTATGTTGAGTAATGCTCCCTCTATTCCCACTTTGCTGAGTGTTTTTATCATAAATGGGTGCTGTACCTTACCTGTCAAATGCTTTTCTGCATCTACTGATATCATCATGTGACTTTTGTCTTTCCTTTTGTTTATGTGATGTACTATGTTTACTGATTTGTGAATATTGTACCATCCTTGCATCCCTGGGATGATCCCACTTGGTCACGGTGTATGATCTTTTTAATGAATATCTGGGGGAACAAGAAGATGGCAGCGAGATAGGTAGGAGTGGAGTCCACATTCCTCTACCCACTGGTGAAACACCTAGCCGATCTTCTGAGGAACAGAGCGAACAGCCAACAGTATTCCAGGATATATGGAGATTGGAGACCAAAATTATACGGGACACTGAATGATCAGACGGCAAGGAGAGTGCTTTGGGACAATAAGGTCCCCAGGACCAGTGAGAGGACCAGGGTGAGTGGCAGCCCCAGGCCAGGCGCCTGCCGGGTCTGCTGCAAGATTCTTGGGAGAGAGCCAGGCTGGGCTGAGTGAGAGGCCAGGTGCTTGTTTGGACCAGCGGGCTTAAATACGAAGAAATTTTCAAAATGAAAAATAGAAAAAAAAGAGGCACTCCGCAGGTATTTTGGGAATTCTCCACAGCAGCTGTCTGCCTCCTATGCCCCAGCCCCGCGCAGACCCGGGGTCCCTGCATGCTTTGTTGGTGGTCCAGGGTGGCCGACCCTCACATACTCCAGAAGAACCGGGAGGCTGTGCAACCAGTGGCCCCCAACCCAGCAGGGGTTCGCCCGAGTCCAATCCAGGGGAATCGGGGACTGTGTGCACCCGGTGACCATTGGCCCAGGATGGCCTGCCCACGAACACTCCAGAAGAACCAGGAAGGTGCACAAGCAGTTGTCCCCAACCCGGCAGCGGCTCGCCCAAGCCCAATCCAGGGAATCGGGAACTGTGCACACCCGGTGTTCTGTGGCCTGGCGGGGACCCGCCCGCACTCACTCCAGCAGCACCAGGGGCAGTGCACACCGGTCCACAGAGCTCACGCCTGAGGCACCAGGGACAAAGTGCCCCCCACCCAGCCCCTGTACCCGGAGTCCTTCAGGGCCAACTGGCTCTGTAGGAGATAGGAGGGAGTGCCCCACAGAAGGGTGTTGCAGTCCACTGAAAGACTTGACTCAGTGGGGGGCTAAACTACCCGGAAGGGGCGCTGAGAGTCCCTAGCATCTAGGCCAGCAAAGAGCAAGAGGTGGTGTGTAGTGTTGCCCCTAATTGGTGCACCTCAAGAACAGCACAACTGGTGGACTAAAGGCCTAGGCTGGGTGAAGAAGTGCACCTAGGAACTGGGCTGGAGGCTGGACAACAGCAAAGGGTGCTTCTCAGGAAGGGAGAAAAGCAAAACCGGTACCTTCCCAGACTGATGCAGCCAGGAAGAACAGAAGAACACGCCTGCCCAGTTTTAAGCCAGCAGAAGGCTTTTTTTTTTTAAATTACTTCGTCCTTTCTGTCCATCTTTCTTTCTTTATTCCTTCTTCCTCCCTTTCCTGTATTATTCCTCGTTCCTTCCCTCTTTTATTTATTGTATTTTTTAATCTAAAAATTTTCCTTTTAATTCCTTCTTCCTTTCTTTCCTTCTTTCTTTTTCATTCCTCCTTCCTTCCTTTCTTCCTTTCCTTTTTTATTCCTTCTCCCTTCCTTCCTTCCCTTTTTTTTTTCTTCTTTTCCCACAGGTGAGACATTAAAACCGGGAGCTGTGAAAAGACCAGAGTTAGACCCAAATGGGGTCATCCAAAAAAACAGAGACAGTGAGACAAATTTCACTTTGCTACTCCAGAGAACTTGCAAGGTGGGAGCGGTGAGCACCAGTACACTTGCTGGAGGAGGAAATCCACCAACAAAGAAACCACCAACAGAAAACAATGGAAGGTGAAGGAGGTAGTGGAACCCACACTAACCTCAATCCAGGACCAACCTGGAAACACAAACAATTGCTGGAGAAAACACCCACAACAAACAACTGCACAAGAGTGAGAGAGAAGCCTCAAAACCTTGTTCACACAGAAGAATCAGCTTCAACACGACCTGTCCACACCTGCACAACAGAATACAAGGCATGGTGGATGGAGTGACCCTCAGTTAACCAGCTGGAGAAAAGGACCTAACAAAGAAAGACCCAACAACAATCAAAACCCAAAGACAAACTGAGAGACAACATAAATGACATCCAAGAATAGCAAGTTCAGGAGATCATGGAGACGGTGCCACTAAATCTCACAGCTCTACTACCATAGAAGTTCATACCATGAACGCAGGGACTCAGAATAGATCAATTTAAGAAGCAGAGGCTAACAAGAAGAGTCTCATAAACAATGGGAAGACAAAGAAACAATCCCCAAAGGAAAGGAAAGGAGGAAGCCCCAGAAAGAATGATAAATGAAACAGAGGGTTATTAGGAAGCTCAATGAGCTCACACAGAATTACCAGAAACTACAGGGAAAGTACAATGAAATCACTGCAAACTATATCATGAAAAAGGAGAGAGAAATTATCAACAAGGCCCAAGAGGAAATGAAGAATACAATTTCTGAATTGAAGAACACAGTAGAAGGAATCGAAAGCAGGCTCGATGAAGCAGAGCATCAAACCAGCGAGCTGGAGGACAAGGTAGAAAAAAACACTCAGAAAGAGCAAGAAAAGGAAAAGAGGCAGAGAAAGAATGAAGACAGATAAAGGGAAATGCTGGACAACATGAAACATAATAATATCCATGTAATAGGGATACCAGACGGATAAGAAGAAGAACAAGGGATAGAAAATCTGTTTGAAAACATAATGATGGAAAACTTCCCTAATCTGATGAGAGAAAAAGTCACACAAATCCAGGAAATACAGAGACTCCCAATCAAGAGGAATCCAAAGAGGACCACTTCAAGACACATCATAATTAAAACGGCAGAATTCCAGGATGAAGAGAGAATCTTAAAAGCAGCAAGGAAAATACAGGAAGTAATGTACAAGGGAGCCTCAATAAGGTTAGCAACTGACATCTCAATGGAAACACTCCAAGCCAGAAGACAATGGCAAGAAATATTCCAAGTAATGAAACCAGACGCCTACAACCAAGGCAACCATAAGCAGCAAGGCTCTCAATCAAGATAGAAGGCCAAATAAGGAGTTTCCCATACAAAACAGGTCTTAAAGAATATTCCTCCACCAAACCAGCTCTGCAAGAGATACTAAAGGGACTGCATTAAGGAAAGGAAGGAAACGAGAGAGAGAGAGAGAGAGAGAGAGAGAGAGAGAGAGGAACACAAGTACAAAAAAATGGCAATGAATAAGTACCTATCAATAATAACCTTAAACATAAATGGATTAAATGCTCCAATCAAAAGACATAGAAAGCCGAATGGATAAGAAAGCATGACCCACACATATGCTGCCTACAAAAGACCCACCTCAGGGCAAAAGACCTACACAGACTGAAAGCGAAGGGCTGGTAACAAGTTTTCCAAGCAAACGGACAGGAAAAAAGAGCCGGGGTAGCAATACTCATATCAGACAAAATAGACTTGAAAAAAAAAAGGGCCACAAAGAGAGACCCGGAAGGAGATTTCATGATACTCAAGGGAAGAATCCACCGAGAAGACATAAAGATCGTAAATATATATGCACCCAACATAGGAACACCCAAATACATAAAGAAAATCTTGGAGGACTTCAAGAAAGATATTGACAGCAACACAATTATAGTAGGGGATTTTAACACCCAACTGTCAAGAATGGACAGATCTTCCAAACAAAATATCAACAAAGATATTGTGGCATTGAACAATGTCCTAGATGAAATAGACTTAACTAATTATACATAAATATATATATATATAATATAATATATATATATGGGCTTGCACCCCAAAGAAGGTAAATACAGATTTTTTTCCAATGTACACGGAACATTTTCAAAGATAGAACATATGATAGGACACAAAACAAACCTCAACAAATTCAAGAAAATTGAAGTCATATCAAGTATTTTCTCTGACCACAAGGGACTGAAATTAGAAATGAATCCCAAGGGGAAAAAAACCCAAACACTCAAAATCTTGGAGATTGAATAGCATGCTAGTAAACAACGAATGGGTCCAGAATGAGATTAGGGAACAAGTCAAAAAGTTTCTCAAAACAAATGAACCCAAAAACTTATGGGACACTGTGAATGCAGTCCTGAGAGGGAACTTCATAGCCATACAGGCCTGCCTAAAAAAGACAGAAACATTTCAAACAAACAACGTAACCCTATGCCTACAAGAACTCCAGGAACAACAACAAAGACAGCCCAGAGCATGTAGAAGGAAGGAAATAACCAAGATCAGAGCACAATTAAATGCCACAGAGACTAAAAGCACAATTCTAAGGATCAACAAATTCAGGAGCTGGTTCTTTGAAAAGAGAAACAAAATTGACAAGCCTTTAAGCAGACTCATCAAGAAAAAGGAGAGAGGACCCAAATAAACATAATCAGAAATGAAAGGGGAGAGATTACAACCGATGCCATGGAAATACAAAGGATTGTAAGCAACTACTATGAAGAACTGTATGCCAAGAAATTTGAAAGCCTAGGTGAAATGGACAAATTTCTAGAAAAATATAATCTTCCAGAACTGAATGAAGAAGAGGCAGAAAGCCTCAACCGACCAATAACAGCAGATGAAATTTAAGCAGTAATCAAAAAACTCCAGACACACAAAAGCCCTGGACCAGATGGTTTCACAGGAGAATTCTACAAAGCATTCAAGGAAGGGCTAACCCCTATCCTTCACAGACTATTCCCAAAAATCCAAAATGATGGAAGAATCACAAGCTCTTTTTATGAAGCCAGCATCATCCTAATCCCCAAACCAGAAAAAGACACAACAAAGAAAGAAAACTTCAGGCCAATATCGCTGATGAACATTGACGCTAAAATCCTCAACAAAATATTGGCAAAATGCACCAAGCAATACATTAAGAAGATCATACACCATGACAAAGTGGGATTCATCCGAAGGATGCAAGGATGGTACAACATTCGCAAATCAATAAATGTAATACATCACATAATCAAAAGCAAAGAAAAAAACTCACATGATCATATCAGTTGATGTGGATAACGTATTCGATAAGGTACAGCACCCATTTATGATAAAGACACTCAGCAAAGTGGGAATAGAGGGAGCATTCTTCAACAGCATAAAGACCACCTATGAGAGACCTACAGCCAACATCATACTCAATGGGCAAAAGCTAAAATGTCTCCCACTAAGATCAGGAACAAGACAAGGTTGTGCACTCTCACCACTTCTATTCAATGCAGTATTGGAAGTTTTAGCTACGGCAAGCAGACAAGAAAAAGAAATAAAAGGCATCAAAATTGCAAAGGAGGAAACAAAACTGTCATTGTTTGCAGATGACATGATAGCGTACATAGAAAATCCTATAGACTCTGCCAAGAAACTACTCGACCTAATAAAAGAATTTGGCAAAACAGTGGGATACAAAGCCAATGTCCAGAAATCAAAGGCATTTTTGTATACCAACCATGAAACATCAGTAGCAGAAATCAGGAAAAATATCCCATTTGATATGGCAACAACAACAACAAAAATATCTAGGAATAAACCTAACCAAGGAGGTAAAAGACCTGTACTCAGAAAACTACACAACACTGAAGAAAGAAATTATGGAAGACACAAACAAATGGAAGCATATACCATGCTCGTGGATCAGAAGTATCAACACCATCAAAATGTCCATACTACCCAAAGCAAATTATAGATTCAATGCAATCCCTATCAAAGTACCAATGGCATATTTCACAGATAAAGAACAAACACTTCAAAAATTTACATGGAACCATAAATGACCCTGAATATCTGCTGCAATTTTGAGAAAGAAGTGCAAAGTAGGAGGGATCACAGTACCTGATATCAAACTGTATTACAAGTCCACTGTCATCAAAACAGCCAGGTACTGACATAAAAACAGACAGATAGACTAATGGAACAGAATAGAGAGCCCAGAAATAAACCCGAGTCTATACGGCCAATTAATTTTCGACAAAGGGAGCAGCAGCATAAAATGGAGTAAAAATAGCCTCTTCAACAGATGGTGTTGGGAAATCTGGACAGCTACATGCAAAAAAAAAAAAAAATGAAACTCGAGCACCAACGTACACCATACACAAAAATAAATTCAAGGTGGGTGAAAGACTTGAATATAAGTTGTGACACCATAAAAGTCCTAGAGGAAAACATTGGTAGGAAAATCTCAGACATTCCACAAAGCAACATCTTCACTGATATGTCCCCTAGAGCAAGGGACATAAAGGAAAGAATAAACAAATGTATCCTCATCAAAATAAAGAGCTTCTGCATGGCTTAAGAAAACAGCATTAAAATAAAAAGAAAACCACCGTATGGGAAGACATGTTTGTCAATGATACCTCAGACAAGGGATTGATCTCCAATATATATAAAGAACTCATACGACTCCACTCAGAAAGACAAAAACCCAAATAAAAAACGGGCCAAAGGCCTGAACAGACACTTCTCCAAGGAGGACATACAGAGGGCCAAAGACATATGAAAAGATGCTCAGCATCACTAGCCATCAGAGAGATGCAAATTAAAACCACAATGAGATACCACCTCACACCAGTTAGAATGGCCATCATAAACAAAGCAGCAGACAAGTGTTGGAGAGGATGCGGAGAAAAGGGAACCCTAGTGCACTTTTGGTGGGAATGCAGACTGGTGCAGCCACTGTGGAAAACATTATGGAACTTCCTCAGAAAACTAAAAATGGAACTGCCTTTTGACCCAGCTATTCCACTGCTGGGATTATACCCTAAGAGCTCTGAAACACTAATCCAAAAGTACCTATGCACCCCAACGTTCATAGCAGCACAATTTACAATAGCCAAGTGCTGGAAGCAACCTAAGTGCCCATCAGCAAATGAATGGATCAAGAAACTATGGTACATTTACACAATGGAATTCTACACAGCAGAGAGAAAGAAGGAACTTCTACCCTTGGCAACAGCATGGATGGAACTGAAGAGCATTATGCTCAGTGAAATAAGCCAGGTGGTGAGGGACAAATTCCATATGATCTCACCTTTAAGGGGAACATAATCAACAAAAGAAAAAAAGCAAGCAAAATATAACCAGAGACATTGATATTGAGAACAATCTAACAATAGCCAGAGGGGAGGGGAGAAGGGTTTTCAGGAACAATAAAGGGCACATGGACAGAACCAAGGTGGAGGGTGGAAGCAAGGGAGGGAGGTGGGGTTGGATGGGGTGGGGGGAGTGGAGGGGAGAAAATGCAAGCAACTCTAACTGAAGCACAATAAAGTAATTTTTAAAAATATAAAAAAATAAAATAATAAAGAAAAGGAAAAAAAAGGTATATCTGGATGTTGTTTGCCAATATTTTGTTGAGGATTTTAGCGTGTATGTTCATTGGCAACATTGGCCTGATGTTTTCTTTCTTTGTAGTGTCTTTATCTGGTTTTGGAATTAGGATGATGCTGGCTTCATAAAAATAGTTTGAGAGTCTTCTGTCTTCTCATATTTTTTGGAATAGTCTGTGAAGTATAGGGGTTAGGTCTTCCTGACATGCTTTGTAAAATTCTCTTGTGAAATCATGCAGTCTAGGGCTGTTGTTTTCTGGGGGTTGTTTGACTATTGCTTCAATTTCGTCAGCTGTAATTGGTCTGTTCAGGCTTTCTGCTTCTTCTTCATTCAGATTTGGAAGATTATATTTTTCTAGAAATTTGTCCATTTCATCCAGGTTCTCAAATTTCTGGGTGTATAGTTCTTCATAGTAATTTCTTAGGAACCTTTGTATTTCTATGGTATCACTTATACTCTCTCTTCTTTCATTTCTGATTGTATTTATCTGGGTCCTCTCTCTTTTCGTTTTGATAAATCTGCTTAAATGCTTGCCAATTATGTTTATCTTTTCAAAGAACCAACTCCTGGATTTACTGATCCTTAGAATTGTGCTTTTAGTCTCTATGGCATTTAATTCTGCTCTGATCTTGGTTATTTCCTGCCTTCTAGTTGCTCTGGGCTGTCTTTGTTGTTGTTTCTCCAGTTCTTGTAGGTGTAGGGTTAGGTTGTTTATTTGAAATGTTCCTATCTTTTTTAGGTAAGCCTGTATGGCTATGAACTTCCCTGTCAGGATTGCCTCCGCTGTGCCCCATACATTCTCGACTGCTGTGAGTTCATTTTCATTTGTTTCCAGAAACTTTTTTCATTTCTTCCTTGATCTCATTCTTGACCCATTCATTGTTTAATAGCATGCTATTCAATCTCCATGAGTTTGAGTGTTTTTGAGTTTTTTTTTTTCCTGAGGTTGGTTTCTACTTTCAGGCCCTTGTGGTCTAAGAAGGTGCTTGATATGATTTCAACTTTCTCTTTCTTTTTTTAAAAAATAATTACTTTATTGTTTTTCAATCACAGTTGTCCGCATCCTCTTGATTTCAACTTTCTTAAATTTGTTGAGACTTGTTTTGTGTCCTATCATGTGTGGTCTATCTTTGAAAATGTTCCATGTGCATTTCAAAGGAATGTGTATTTTTCTTCTTTGGGATGAACGGTTCTATATATATATATATATATATATATATATATATATATATATATATCAGATAAGTCCATTGGACCTAGTACATTGTTCAATGCCACAATATCTTTGTTGATGTTTTGTTTGAAAGATGTATCCATTTTTGACAATGGGGTGTTAAAATCTCCTACTATAATTGTGTTGCTGTCAATATATTTCTTGAATTCCTCCAAGAGTTTCCTTATATATTTGGGTGCTCTTATGTTGAGTGACTATGTATTTACAATGTTTATGTCTTCTTGATGGATTCTTCCCTTGGGTATTATGAAGTGAACTTCTGGGTCCATTTATATGGCCCTTGTTTTGAAGTCCATTTTCTGTGATACTTGTATTGCTATCCCAGCCTTTTTTTTTTTTTCATGTCCATTTGCTTGGAGTATTTGTTTCCAGCCCTTCACTTTCAGTCTGTGTAGGTTTTTTGTCCTGAGGTGGGTCTCTTGTAGGCAGCATATGTGTGGGTCATGCTTTCTTATCCATTCAGCTATTCTGCGTCTTTTGATTGGGGCATTTAATCCATGTATGTTTAAGGTTATTATTGACGGGTACTTATTCATTGCCATTTTACTTCCTTCATACCTGTATTCCTCTTTCTCTCACTCTTTTTCTTCCTTTTCTTAAAGCAGTCCCTTTAGCATCTCTTGCAGTGCTCGTTTGGTGGAGGTGTATTCTTTGAGTCTTCTTTTGTCTGGAAAACTCCTTATTTCGCCCGCCATTTTAACTGATAGCCTTGCTGGATAGAGTAGTCTGGGTTGCAGGCCGTTGTTTTTCATTCCTTGGAGTATTTCTTGCCATCGCCTTCTGGCTTGCAGCATTTCCATTGAGAAGTCAGCTGCTCACCTTATCAGGGGTCCCTTGTATGTTACTTCCTGTTTCTCTCTTGCTGCCTTTAAGATTCTCTCTTTCTCTTGGAATTCTGCCATTTTAATTATGATGTGTCTTGGAGTGGGCCTCTTTGGGTTCCTTTTGATTGGGGCCCTCTCTGCTCTCTGGACTGTGTCATGTTTTTCTCTCATCAAATTAGGGAAGTTTCCCATCATTACTTGTTCAAACAGGTCCCCTGTCCTTTTTTCTTCTTCTTTTCCTTCTGGTATCTCTAATATATGGATATTATTACATTTCATGTTGTCCTGCAGTTCCCTTAACATCTCTTAGTTCTCTCTGAGTCCGTTTTCCTTTTCTTGGTCTTTCTGGGATTTCATCCCTACCTTGTCCTACAGCTCACTGGTCTGATCCTCTGCTTCATCGAGCCTGCTTTTCATTCCTTCTACTGTGTTCTTCAGTTCAGGAACTGTATTCTTCATTTCCTCCTGGGCCTTGTTGATAATTTCTCTCTCCTTTTTCATGTTGATATGGTTTGCAGTGAGTTCATCATAGTTTCCCTGTAGTTTTTGGCAATTCTCTGTGAGCTCTTTGAGCTTCCTGATAACCATTGCTTTGAACTCAATATCTGATAGTTGACTTGCCTCTGTTTCATTTAGCATTCTTTCTGAGGTTTCCTCTTATCCTTTCATTTGGGGTTTGTCTGTTTGTCTTCCCATTGTCTGTGAGACTCTTCTTGTTAGCCTCTGCTTCTTAAATTGATCTATTCTGAGTCCCTGTGTTCATGGTATGAACTTCTATGGTAGGAGACCTGTGAGAGTCAGTGGTGCAGTCTCCATGATCTCCTGAACTTGCTGCTTTGGGTTGTCATTTATGTTGGCTCTCTGGATGTCTTTGGGTTTTGGTTGCTGTTGGGTCTTTGTTTTTTGGGTCCTTCCCTCCAGCTGGTTGACTGGGGGTCACTCTGCCCACCATGTCTTGTATGCTGTTGTGCAGGTGCAGACAGGTGATGTCGAAGCTGGTTCTTCTGTCTATCTGAGGTTATGAGGCTTCTCTCTTGCTCTTGTTCAGTTGTTTGTTCTGGATAATTTCTCCACCACTTAGTTATAATTCCAGATTGGTCTTTGGTGGAGGTTAGTGTGGCTTTCACTCACTCCTCCGCCATCTTCCTTTATTGTCTGTTGATGGTTCCTTTGTTGGGTTCTCTCTTCCAGCAGGTATATTGTTGTTCACAGCTCCCATCTCCTCTTTTATGTGATCAGTTGGAGAGGAAGGCAAACTGGATTAAGACAGTGGGAATGTATTCTACGGGATTTAAAGTACCAACATGTAGAGAAGAGATAGAAGGTCCTTTAGATAAGTATAGTGTTAACTGTGATATTTCACTGAACTCGCCATTTTTTAGAAGGGGTGGGAAAGAGATAAGGCTCTTGTTAGAGCGGGGAAGGACTGTCAGTTGAATCCAGAAAACAGAGAGATTCTGGGAAGTCATATTATGAGATATAGTTAGACTAAAGGATAGAAAATAGGTGTAGTGTGCAAGAGAATAATGTTAACCACAACGGTAATAAAAGTCCAGAAGATGGTGAAATGGGCCAAGATCCGGGAGGGGTGCTGTGTAGTATTTATAATTATATGGAACAACAATTTTTTTTAAATTATTTTTGTTCAGTTACAGTTGTCTGCATTTTCTCCCCTCCCCTCCCTGGAGCAACAATTACTTACAATAATAATGGAACAACAATCATATGACAGATTCTATATGATCTGAATAACAAGAACAGGAATTACACAGCCTAGAGTAGTATGCTATTGGAACAGAAGTGAAGTGAAAGAAGGAAAATTAAAAGACACTATGAAAGAGAGAACAAGGAAAACCTGTCAAACAACGCTATTAAACAAATAAAACGAAGAAAACTAAACAGAAAGAAGAGAAATAAAAAAATACTAATGAAATAAAAGAAGTGAAAATAATGAAAAAATAATAATAATACTACAAATAAACAATACCATGCAAGTTCTCGGGAATAGGAAAGTGAAATTTGTCTTAGTTTCTCAGTTGCTGGGATTAGCCTTCTTTTCCCTCTTGGGTCTGTCTCCAGTTCTTTCACAGCTCCAGGTCTTATTGTCTTACTTGGGGGAAAAAAAGAAAAAAAAAAGAATAAAATATTTAAAAAGGAAGAATTAAAAAACAAAAAAACCCTCCTGCTGACTTTAAACTGGCCAAGCGAGTTCTGCTTGTTTTCCTGGATGCTGCAGGCTGGCAGGGAGGGGGTGGGGGGCGGGTTGGACTTCACTTTTCTCCCTTCCTGTGGTTTTGCGAGGATGGGGGCCAGGTCTGGGCCGCAATCTTCACAGTTGCCTAGCCTCTGACCCAGGTCCTCCTTTTGCTGCCATCTGTGCCAGGCCGGCGCCCTCAATCCACCAGTTGTGACATCCTTGAGGTGCACTAATTAGGGGCAACTCACACACCACCTTCTTATTCTTTGTTGTCCTAGGTGCTAGGCACGCTAAAACTCTCTTCAGGGTAGTTCAGCTCCCCAACTGAGTTAAGTCTTTCTGGGGACTGCTAACTCCCTGAGCCCTGCTGCTCTCTTCTGGGGGGGCCGCCTCCTTCGGCTATGCGGGGGCAGGGGCGCTGCCTTGGCTGTGGCGTGGGGGGAAGTTCGGTGGATGCATTGGTGGAGGCAGGGCTGTGGCTGAGGTTGTGGTGGGGGCGGGGGCGGAGCGAGGCCGCAGTTGTGCGTGTGGTGGTGGGGGTGTGACCGCAGCAGCTGCTTGGGGAGAGTTGCCTAAACAGCGACCAAGAGCCTTTTTTTTTTTTTTTTAACAAAATCCTGTTGATGCCTGCCTCTCCTAACAAGCGCCCGGTGTCTCACATAGCCCAACTTTCTAACCAGACCAGAGACTGTCGGGGTCAGGGTCCAACACAGCCAAACTCTTCTCCCTTCTCCAGGCATCACCCGGGTCCCCAATTTCTCTGGTAATGACCCAGCCGCCAGCCAGTCTCAGCAGATGAACACCGCCCCTG
>PVJI01025658.1:0-20131 GCA_004026765.1 Micronycteris hirsuta | reverse complement strand
CCTTGCTTCCACCCTCCCCCTTGGTTTTGTCTATGTGTCCTTTACAGTAGTTCCTGAAAACCCTTCTCCCCACAATCTCCTCTCCCCTCCCCTCTGGCTATTGTTAGATTGTTCTTGATTTCAATGTTTCTGGTTATATTTTGCTTGCTTTTTTCTTTTGTTGATTATGTTCCAGTTAAAGGTGAGATCATATGGTATTTCTTGATCTATTAAAAAACATCGTCAAAAGAACCTCTCCCGTTGCCCTACTATTCTAATCTAATCTATAGTGTATACTATTCTCATAGTCTAATCAACATCCTTCCGAAAACACTTGTACACATGCAAATCTATGCCCTTTTTTGGTTCTGAACATCCTGGCTTTATTCTGATCCTTCCTTTTTCCCAGTTGAATCTCCCAATCTCTAATAATGTACTTGCATTCTACAGTGACCAGCCAAAGCAGTTTGGCTGGACTTTCTGGGTTTTAGCAATAAAAGTCCTACATCAGTTCCAGGGAAACCTGGATGGTTGGTCACTCAACTAACAAAAACACTTCACGTACATACCCACACCCATCATGTAATTTATTTAGTGAATCCTTACTGAGCACCTAATATGTCCCAGGCATTGTTCTGGATACTGGAGATTCAGCAGTCAACAATAAGACAAGGTCTTTTATAGGCCTCCAAATTCTAATGAGGAGAGACAGATGTCACATGAATAAGATATATATGTCAATGATAATTACCTGCTGTGAAAAAAAGTAAAGCAAGGGAGTAAAGAGGTAAGTGGGTGGCTAATATTTTTACAGGGGAAGAGGGAAGTTCTCTGTCATAAAACTTCTACATACATTCCACAGTTAATAGCATTTACGTCCCCTCATGTGCCCTAAAATACCTGATTCATTCTTTCATGTATTTATTCACATATTCATTCACAACACAAGTTTTTAATTTTTTAATTTATTCATAATTGCCATTGACATACAGTATTGTATTGGCTTCAGGTTACACCACACATTTTATTGCAATGCCTACTATCCACTAGATACTGTGTTAGAAATTGCTGACAAAAAAGTGAATGAAACTCACATACTCCCCCCTGTCATGGTCCTTGTAGTTAGTGCAAGAAAAACTTGAACCAAGAGTCACACAAATACATTAATAACTGTACATTGTGATAAGCACTAAGAAGGAACTGAATTGGAAACTATTGGTATTTGCAGTGTGGTCTAATTTTGATTCAGGAGTTAAGGATGTTTTGAGAAGAATTCACATTCAAGTCCCCCAACATGGGTAAAACTAGCCAGTGGAGGAGTGTTGGGGAGGAAGAACCTTCTAGGCAGAGGGAGAAGAACATGTCAAATGCTGAGGAAGGGGAATGAAAGCTCCTTCTGGAACAGAAAGCCCAGCTGTTGGAGCACAGTGCGTATTAGGAGTGGTGTGTGAGAAGTGTCACAGAGAGGAGCCTAGATCATCAGGGAGGTCCTTATCGTCCAGAGTATCTTAGTCTTGGTTGCACAATGCTTATGGAGTCTGGTTTGGGATCCAGATTGGGCATTAGGTTTCTCAAAGTTTCCCATTGGTGAATATTTTTCCCAAGTGTAACCTTTCACCTGTTTCCTCAGAGAAGAAAAGACCTCATTCCATTTTTTGCTTGCTGGAACTCTACATATTTTTGCCAAAGTTCAAATGCTGTCTTTTCTTGGAGCTTTTTCCTCCTTCTCCAGATGAAGATAGCCTCTCCTTTCCCTTTGCCCTTCGAGGTCTTGTTTAGATTCAGCATTAAAGAGCATGAAAAACTAACATTTTAATTAATTTTGCAGACAACTTTGAACTGGCTTTCTTGCCCATCAATTTCCTTGTTTGCCTTTGAATCATTTCCGTCCACCTCCCAGACCCTCAGAAACTTAGTACGCAGACTTGACTGCTATAGATATTAGGTATGAGTTTATTAAATTGAATAGGCTACCACCTTTAGAGGAGACAAATACACAAGGGCGTACAATATCTCCAAATGTTGGATTTACATTTACGAGGGTTAATAAGCTTACATCTGGTCACATTACTTGGCTGCCTTTGAGATAAGCGCAGGCAAAAGTAATTGTCATCTTTGATTTACTGTTTTAAGCCAAGATGAAAAAAAGATGGTGTTCTGCAGGCTCTAAATTTGATCTTACTTTAATGGTTATATTTTCCATTATAACTTTTTTTAAAGTTGGGAATAAACAGCACTGAACTCCTCTTTATTCATATTTTTCTGGTGAACCATACATCTAAATAGTGTTCATTGGCTTTAGATATTCCTTACATCATTTTTTGTTAGTGCCTCTGATCTTGTTAAAGAAAGAATCCATTTTTATTTTGTAATCAAGAATTCTGTCTTTGATAGTGAGTTACCGAGAAAGGAATAGATATAAACCCTAAACTATCCAGAGGGAATTTCCCTGGCCTACTTTGTGGAGATAGCCCAACATCAGGCAGGGTTATTAATCTCGCCTTTCTTTATGGATTCCAATTTTTTATCCCTGTTCCTCGTGTTGAAAGAAAACCAAAATCAATTAAATTAAAACTTACGTATTTTATATCAACATTCTTGCATGAAAATTAAATGAGTATTATTAACTCAGTGATCTGTAAACATAGATGTGGAGCGGAAGGCAGAATAATATTTCTGTTCTAAAACTGCTGTATCAATTTGACTACCTTTGACTGCAGGTAAAACAAAAATGAACTGAACAAAATGTTAAAAGTGTGGAAATACAGGCTGGGGCAAAAGTAGGTTTACAGTTGTTTGTATGGAAAATAATACAATAATTAATAAATAATACAAGAATAAACTGTGTTTTGCATACTCACAACTGTAAACCTACTTTTGTCCCACCCTGTATTTTATTTCAATGACCAAAAGGACCAAGAGGTTGGCTCCAGAGTTGGTTATTTCAGAGGCTCAATGCCATGTTTAAGGAGCAGGTTTATCTGATACCTGTTTTGCTATCCTTCCTGTTTCAAGGAGGTCTCCAGGCTAAATCCCCTCATATTAATAAGATGGCTGCCACAGTTCTAGGTATCATATCCAAACATGACAAAGTCCAGAGAAACATCCTTGGCCTTCTACAGTCTCCTTAAGGAAAAGCAAGGACACGCTTCTCCCAAAGTTCCATTCTCCTTTGCCACCCAGAAGCCTTCCTCTCACAGTTGCATTTACTAGAATTATGCAACCAGTCCATGTCCAAAGCAAAGAAAACGGCATCGCAACTATAGGTTCAGTCCTATTAAGAACCATCTCTTGGGACAGGGCAAACACATGGCCCTGGGGAGGAGAGTAGGTACTTGAACAAAAGCGAGCAAAAGTAAGAGGATGAGAACAGGTGGAGGAGACAAAGTAACAGTGTCTGCTATAACTGGCATGGGGTTCAAGATATATGAACCGTAGACCATTGTATTTCTTCTTTAAATGAGGAGGTTTTAACATTCAAATCAGAAGCTTTAAGAAAGGCTACTTTGAACCCTGACCCAGGGGGCATCATCCCATACACCAAAAGGTTGTGGATTTGATCCCTGGTGGAGGCGCATAAGGGAGGCAACCTATCAATATTTCTTTTCACATTGATGTTTCTATCTCTCTTTCCCTTACTCTATCTCTAAAATCAATAAATGTATCCTTGGGTGAGGATTTAAAAAAAAGAAAGAAAGGCTACTTTGATATTTTGTTGATTTCAAAATGTGAAGAAAACCTCTTCCGAGAAAAAGTAGCTGTCACATTAGTATGTTCATGTTTTGTATTAAAAACTGGAAACTGAGTCCTAGCCTAGAGGATTTTAAATAACCAAGCCTTAAAAAATCTTTTAACAGGGTCCTCTGGGTTCCTTTCTCCTATTATTTTGGAATTTTTTAATAAAAAGAAATCTTAGCATTGTGGAATACTTAAACCATGTGTATCTGCAGTGTGAAAATATTAGGTTGACGGGAGGTTGGGGGACTGTGGACATTGTGTAGCTCAGGAGTTGGGATGACGATTTGGAGCTGGGGTTTGGGGTAAGAAAGATAAGCTGTTAGGGTTGGAAGGGGTGACTCAAGTTGGGAAAATGAGTGAGTCTAAAATTGGGAGAGAGGGAGGGATGGAGTTCATTGAATTGTGGAGCTCCAGAAAGGGAGTGTCTCAAATTTGACAGTTTACCTCTAAGGGACTGTTGTCAAATACACTAGTGACTCTAAAATAGTAGGGTAGAAAAAGCCCTGTTCATGTCCAGGAGACAGCACACAGTAAAGAGAGAGTTATTCTACCCATTTGCACAAGAAATCCCAAATAACTGTGATGTTTTGACACCTCAGAAAGTTGAGAACCTGATGTGAGCATCAATTCCCCAGGGAGAAAGACCAGTGGACGGCAGGAGTGGGCATTCTCCCTTCAGTATGTTGGACACCAGAGGCCCCAGCAGGGGCCGCAAGTCATAAACATCATGTTTATCCTCATAGCTAAATAAAAGAATGTTCATTTCTTTTTATTACACATCATCAGACATTCCCCCTACCCCAATACTAAATTCCTTTTGCTGGAAATATATTTAGGGGTTTTGTAGCAATGTTTATAATTTTTTCTCTTCCTGTGCTTGCTTAGTTTTGCTATCAAGGTTATATTAGCCACATCAAATGATATAATTAGCTTTCATTTTTTCTGTTCTTTGAAATACTTGTATAAGATAGGATGTGTGTCACCCCAATCAACTCAGTAAAAATAAAACTTTTAAAAAAGATAGGATGTGTAAGCTTCCTGAATATTGAGTAAAGACTTGCCTGAAAAATCATCTGACCTTGTTATTTTTATGAAATAGAAATTGCTTTTGTTTTGTTTTCCTTGAAATTCAGTTTCTCCAAATGTTACTGGAATATATATATATATATATATATATATATATATATATATATATTTTACTCTTTCTTTTTGAGTCACTTTGGGCATTTGTAGTCCCTAGATTATTTATCCATTTCATTTAATTTTTCAAAAAAGTTTGGGAATATTTTTATATCATTGTAAGTTTTAGAATGTTTCCTACAAGCCTAATTGTCTGATGGTAAGATAATGAGCCCCCACATAAATGATGGAAAATATGAAACCATAGTACAATTAATCTGAAAGATGTATCCATGTTGATATATTTTCAAGATCAGGCTTGGTGTAGAAGACTTCAGGGGGGAAATGTCGAGAATGATATTGAGTGAGACTGGAGCATGCCGTTATTTGGAAAAACTACAAATCCTGGTTTAACAGGTGGCAGGAGTCTATGAGTGGGGCATTCATTTGCACGAGCCAGGCCTTATTTCATCTGTTATAACTGCAAGGGCGAATTACAATTTATATTCATTTAAATAGGAATTTACATATATGGAAAGGGAGCAGCATTTAAACAGTAACGTAATGTGGGGAAAATTCAGGTTGGAGGTGAACTTTGTGAGGGCAAGGGTTTTGTCCTTTTTGTTTCCTGTTTTCCTCCCAGAGAGTGAAACAGTGCGTGGCTCTTAGTCGGTGCTCAATAAATATTTGAATGAAGGAATCCCTGAAAATCTGATTTAATCCTTACAACAACTTTCTAATTATAATAGCAAACATTTTCTGTATGCTTACCCTATATCCGAAATCATTCTAAGTCTTTATATGTGTTAATTTATCTAAATCATCATGAAATAAATTGTATGTAATTATCACAATTATGTCTATTTTTATGCCACTTCCATACTGTATTGATTACTGTGGCTTTGTAATATAGTTGGAAATCAGGAAGTGTGATGCTTCCAGCTTTATTCTTCTTTCTCAAGATGGACTTGGCAATTTGTGGTTCCACATAAATGTTCTATTTCTATAAAAATGCCATTGTTATTTCTATGGGAATTTCACTAAATATGTAGATTACTGTAGGTAGTATGAACATTTCTAATATATTAAGTCTTCCCAGTCCATGAGCATGGGATGCCATTCCATTTGTTTGTGGCTTCTTTAATTTGTTTCATCATTTTGTGTAGTTTTCGGTAGATAAGTTTTTCAAGTCCTTAGTTAAATTTATGCCTAAGTGTGTTATTCTTTTTGGTGCTAGTATAAGTGGAACTGTTTTCCTAATTTCATTTTCAACTAGTTCATAGTTAGTGTAACTGATTTTTGCATGTTGACTTTGTTCCCTGCAACTTTGCTGAATTTTTTTATTAGTTTTAACAATTTTTTATGGAGTCTTCTAGAGCTTTTATATAAAAGATCATGTTTTCTGAAAACAGGGACAGTTTTACTTCTCCATTTCCAATTAGCAAATTTTATTTATTTTTCTGGCCTAATTGTTCTGTCTAGGGTTTCCAGTACTATGCTGAATAGATGTGGTGAGAGCAAGCATCATTGTCTTGTTCCCAATCTCAGAGGAAAAGCTTTCAGTTTTTCATCATTGAGTGCACTGTTAGCTATGGGCTTTTCATATGTGACCTTTATTATGTAGAAGAATTTTTGTTCTATTGCTCATTTTTGAGACATTTTATCATGAGAGGGTGCTGAAGTTTGTCAACCACTTTTTCTGCATCTATTGAGAGGATCATGTGATTTTTATTATTTTTCTGTTAGTGTGATGTAGCACATTAATTGATATTTGTATTTGAACCTTCCTTTCATCCCAGAGATAAATCCCATTTGGTCATGTTGTGTGGTCCTTTTTAAAAATATATATATTTTATTGATTATGGTATTACAATTGTCCCATTTTTTCTCCCCTTTATTCCCCTCCACCCCACACCCCCCTTCCACCAGCATTCCCCCAACTTAGTTCATGTCCGTGGGTCACACATATAAGTTCCTTAGATTCTCCATTTCTTACACTATTCTTAACCACCCCCCGTCTATTTTGTACCTACCACTTGTGCTTCTTATTCCCTGTACCTTTCCCCCATTACTCTCCTCCCCTCCCCTCTGATAACCCTCCACGTGATCTCAATTTCTGTGATTCTGTGTTGTATAGTTCTTTTAATATGCTCTTGTATTTAGTTGGATAATATTTTGTTGAGGGTTTTTGCATCTGTATTCACCTTGGATAGTTTCATGCACTTTTATTTTCTTGTGGTGTCTTTATCTTGCTCTAGTTTCCGGGTAAGGCTGCATGAATAAAATGAGTTTGGAAGTATTCCATCCTCTTTCATTTTGGGAAAAGCTTGAAACGTACTGGCATTAATTCTTCTTTATTTTTTTTAATTAAAAAATTACTGTTGTTCAGGTACAGTTGTCTCCATTTTCCTGCCATGGCTTTACCCCATCCCACCCACCCTTACCTTCAATACTACCTCCCTTTGGCTTTGTCCATGGGTCCTTTATACATATCCCTTTAAATGTTTGGTAGAATTCACCAGTGAAACCATTTAGTCCACTCCAGTTTCTAAACACTAGTTGATATTTAGTAGAAGACAAAGTAATGATTTAGCTTATGAGAAGAGAAGGCATAATTTTGGAATTCCAGGCCTCTGAAAGATAGAGAGGCATGTTTTAGACACAATCATTCTTCCTAATGTCTTTGAATATGTACCATACTTGCTAGTACCACTCATTAAAAGTAGACTGGGAAGGTGTCTTTTCTGCCTAGAAAAATGTTCCTGTAACTTGTAGGACAATTACAAGTACTGTCATGATTGTAGTTAAATGTGGCTGCAGAGTGCCGCTGTACGGGATGTGTGGCAGCTTAATGAAGTTATTGTCTATAAGCCAGTGTGGCATTAGCAATTACCATACATTTTAATGTACATTTAAGGAACTGTTACACTAGGCCAATATCACTATTTTTACTCTGAGCTATGTCCAAGCATCCTTAGTGATTGCATGTTTTTTTACATCACCATCTAGAGCGTATTAATGGAAAATGTGTGTTCTATTGTATATAGAAGGTCAGGGAGTACCAGCACTTCTTAAGTTCACATTGTTGGAGAAACATCCAATTTATTAAGAAATCTAAGTCTTAATTTCAGTTCTTAATAAAATGTCTGTGAGCATGGTGTTTAAAAAGATTAAGGCCAAGAGGAGCCCAGGTTAGAGTTAAATGAAAGGAACACTGATTAGTTGATCAGATTCAGAATTATGTATTATTGCCCTCTTATATTGTACAAGCTAAAATAAAATCTAGAGAGTTTATGGTTTGAATGTCAAATAAAGTTTAAAGCTTAGGATTGTTAATTGCATTTTTATGCTCAGTAAATGTGAAAATATGAAAATAATTATGGTGATCTGAAACACTGAATTTATGATAAGTCATTTACACATTGTCACGGGGTCCTGCCTGGAGAAGGCTAGTAGAACCCCTTTAGTGAATGACCCTTTTCCATTTAAATACACACCATAAAAGGTGGTCATGAGGGTCATCTGTCCTTATGAGCAGTTAGGTCATCTGTCCAGATGAGCAGTTAGGTCATCTGTCCTTATGAACGGTTAGGTTAATTATTCTATAACCTGTTTTTTTAATGAAGAGTTGTTCTCTTTATTATTTATAAAAATTATATATGTACGGGGAAAAGAAGGGGAAGTACCATCAACAAACACGTATAAAGGGCCCATGGACAAAGCCAAAGGGAGGTAGTATCGAGTGTGGGAGGTGGGGATGGGTGGGATGGAGGGGAGTGATTGTAAGAAAATGAGGACAACTGTATTTGAACAACAATAAATATATGTATACAAAAAAAAACATGTCCTTTGTAAAAAAAGAAAAAAGAAAAAAAACTCAAACAGTACAGAAGTATATGGAATAAAAAGTGAAATTTTTCTTTGCCACCCCCTCCTTTCCCAAGCCTCTTCCAGAGATAACAGTTATTAAAAATACTTGATAATCCATTTAGAACTTTTCTTTACCATTACATATATATGGATTTATCGTATACAAATTGAATCAGTATTTATAACATAAATGCATAATGTATGTATACTACAATATTATATATTAATTTTAAAAGATTGGGATAGATAAAATGGACTGGCTTAGAAAGATTCTAAGTTCCAATACTTATTTTCAAAAATAAGGCTATGACATATTTTGAATTAAGCTCTCAGCTGAATTCAGGGCCAGTGTTAGAATTGGGGATCATCTGACAATTTGAGTATATAAGAGGTTTAAAAAATGCTTGCAAGCAATTATAAATCATCATGAAGTCCCTGCTACTTCGTGAAGTGATTGATTACATGGTGGAGTTTATTCTAACCGCATGCACCCAGAGTTTATGGGAAAAAGATAGAATGTTGGGACAGTGGCTGGCACTGAGTTGATTGAAAACACCAGGCAGCTAGAATTACTTCAGTGGCAGAAACCGAGTAATTCAGAAAGAAATAGAAAAATAACCATGGTTCTATAATCAGACAGGATTTTCTCTCTCTGTTATCAACCACTAAGAAAGAATTTGGGACAAGAGTAGTGCCTATAATTGTAAACTCAGTCATGCCTATGGTTGCTAGCTTCTTCCTGACAAGACTAGAGTGGAGAGGTTATCCAGGGCTGTGGTCGATGTGGTACTCCTTGGTACTCTTTCCACATCCTAAGAAGGAACAGAAAACTTCTTGGACTCTACTTTAGTCCCGTGATGAAGTTACCACAATACACATTTGAGGTGGGTGGGGCCTTTATTTTGGTCACTGTCGTGTCTCCAGCACCCGCAATACTGCTGAGCACGTACGTGGTACCCAAAATTATTTGTTGAGCCAATTAATAAATTAACATGGTCTCACTCCTTGTTAGAAGCTCTCTCAAGGGAGGAAAACAAATGAACTGGTCGACATTAGCAAGTAGAGATTCTGAGTGACAGACTCCACAGCTATTTAGTGCAACTTGCAAATACATATAAGAGTAATGGAGCATCCCAGTGGTGCAAATTATGTCAGGAACAAGCATTTTTTTAAAGATTTTATTTATTTATTTTTAGAAAGAGGATAAGGGAGGGAGAAAGAGAGGGAGAAACAGCAACGTATGGTTGCCTCTCACATGGCCCTCACTGGGGACCTGGCCTGCAACCCAGGCATATGCCTCGACTGGGAATTGAACCGGAACCCTTTGGTTCCCAGCCCACGCTCAATCCACTGAGCTACACCAGCCAGGGCAGGAACAAGCATTTTAGAAAGACCTATTTATTAAGTCAGGGTTCATGTAAATTGGTGGATAATGAGAAAAGAGGCTTGAATTCAACTTCTTTGTTTTTTCTTTTGTACCTGTAACATGGGTTATACTGACTGGGGATCATCAGCCCCAAAAGGGAAATCTGTTACTTTCTGCCTATATTTCCAAAATCAAAATGAAAACCTGTGTATAAATTATACTAACTCTCTATCATGATCTTAATTATATTGTAAAAGAATCTTCTTGCTCCTGGGAATGGTGTATGTTTTTGGTGACGAAGGAGGGGGTACTCAAATTTCTGTTTTCTGGCTGCCTTTGTTATTATCATTTCTCATCAACTTCTACTATAGGACCCCCTGTAGGGCATTACCCCTAGGCATTATTTGTGATTTCATCCCTGCTATATTCTTCAGTATTTGTTGCCAAAATTTCAATCATTAAATGATAATGTTGAATATTGACAAAATAAAATCCATTTTATACAAAACCACTATGTCAGAATCTCCTGAGCAACATATGAAAAATGTAAATGAAAATACTGTTTTCAGTACAGTATGAGAGAAAACCTTGGAAGAAACTGCACTAATTGAATTGGGGGAAAGTGTAATATATTTAGAAATTAGAAGAACCAGAAATATATTTCAGAAATGTATTGAATATTTTGTTTTTTCTCCATTTCCATTTCTGTTTCCTACCACCAGAAACAATAGTGTTTAAAAATATTAGCTTAAGCATTTGAGTGTGGAAGTGATAACATATGAACAGAATTATAAAATAGGGTTAAATTTGACTGAAAACAAAAGATTTATAAGCAGAAAGAATAAAAATGAAGGTATAACATTATAATAGATGTTGCAGGAGATGAATTTACATCACACAAGGTCGTATATTTTTCTTTTCTTTTTTTAAAAGACTTTATTTATTTATTTTTAGAGAGGGGGGAAGGGAGGGTGAAAGAGAGGGAGAGAAACATCAATGTGTGGTTGCCTCTTGCATGTCCCCTACTGCAACCCAGGCATGTGCCCTGACTGGGAATCGAACTGGTAACCCTCTGGTTTGCAGGTCCATGCTCAATCCACTGAGCTACACCAGCCAAAGCCTATTTTTCTTATTATGACATGTACCTGGAGGCCATTACACATTTGGAAAATAAACTAGAGAAAAGTAAATCAAATCTGTAGTATATTTTCAATACCACTGACAAATCAGATACATTGATTGGTCCATTCACAATTACATTTTTATAGTGGCAAAAATAATCTCAGGTATTTTTTAAAATTTGTGTCACAGAAGTTTTTTTTTCAGTATAATAAAGCCTTTCAAACAAAAATTGCATAGTGTTGTGAGATTTCACAAAAGTGATTTACCAAAAAACTCTCACTGGTGAACTCATAAGCCTAGTTTTCCTTCCTTGAGTATAGCAAAGATCCCAGATATCTTGACTTCCAGTGTACTGTCCCTTCTAATATCCAAATTGCTTTTCTAAACAAAGTTATCAAATATTATAATAACTTCCGTAAAATAATTAGAGAATGTCCTTGGTTAGTGGAGTAGCCAAGAAAAACAATTACAACACAGGGTGTCAGGTACCAGCTTCATCAACATCCCCTGGAGACTTATTCAAAAGACACAGTGCTCCGGATTCATCCCAGACCTACTGAATTAGACCTTGTATTTAAAAAAAAAATCTGCAGGTGACTCATATACATATTAAGGCTTTATAAACAATGGTATAGAAGATCATGGGAAGGGCATCCAGTAAAATCTAAGATGTGCAGTAGAGTGAAGGGATGTATATGGAAAATTCCAGTGAAAGAAAAACAAACATAGGCAACCTTACAGAAGAATTAAAACATATGGCAAATTCAGAGACCTAAAGATAGTTTGAAGTGGTTATAACAGGATACATAAATGAAAATATGTAAAATTATTTGTAAATATTCACATTTACTTGTAAACACGTAATTGTCACTAATTTTCATTACTTATAAGGGAGCAATGGACATCTTATCACTTATGAGCATTAGTTGGAGAATGATGCATTCATTTATTCAACAAATATTTATTGAATGCCTATAATATGTCAGGCACTGTTCTAGGCAAATATGATCAGAATTTGGTAACAAGTAGCATGGAAAACAGGTGAGGAAAGACAAAGAAAGAAGGCAGAGAGATAAGTGATAGGTTCTGTAGTAACCCAAGTGAAAACCAATGAAGGTTAGAACCAAGTCATTGATTAAGTGAATGGAGGAATAATGAATAAGCTTAAGAGATATTTGAGATATGGACTCACCTTGACGTCTTGACTGATCAGCTTAGGTGAGAACAACGTCAGGATGAGTTTGGCTTTCTGGATTGAGGAACAATGATCAATTTATAATTGTCTTTTAAAATAAAATCAGTGACACCCTGGCTGGTGTAGCTCAGTGGATTGAGCGTGGGCTGTGAACCAAGGGGTCACTGGTTCAATTCCCAGTCAGGGCACATGCCTGGGTTGCAAGCCAGGTCCCCAGGGGGGCCACATGAGATGAAACCACACATTGATGTTTCTCCCCATCTCTTTCTCCCTCCATTCCCTTCTGTCTAAAAATAAATAAATAAAATCTTAAAAAATAAAATAAAATCAGTGATAATTAATATACTTAATCTAGCACTAATTAATTCCTAAAGCATCAAGAATTGTGCTAAATGTTCATTTAATCCTCACAACAGCTTTTTGAGTTACTTTCCTTTGTACAGATGAAGAAAGTAAGGCTCAGTGATTTACCTCGATACCAAACTAAGACAAGGAAATCATCACAGAACAAAGTCTTCCCATGCAATCTAGCAATCATACCTCTAGATACTCACCCAGCTGGTTTGAAAGCTTACGTCTACAGAAAAACCCACACATAAAATTTATATCAGCTTAATTCATAATTAACCCAATCCAAAAGTAACCAAGATAACCTTCAACAGGTGAATGGATACACCATGGTTCATTCATACAATTGAATAATATTCAGTGATAAAAAGGAATGAGCCATCAAGCTGAACAGACATGGATGGCTCTGAATTGCTAAGTAAAAGAAGCCGATCCGATAAGGCTACATACTGTATGATTTCCTTTATATGACAATCTATAAAAGCCAAAGCTGTAGAAATAGTAAACGGATCAGTGATTGCCAGGGATTTTGCAATGGCCCCTCCGTGAGGTAATTTTTTTTTAATATGGTTTCACTTGGATAACTTTAATACTCCGCTCTCAGTTTCAAGCCTCCTTCAACACTAGGCATTTTCAATAAATAAGTAGGTTGTTCAATAGACACGAGCATGATGGACAAAACAGAAATGGTATCAGTTACTATCTCTCATTTCCCCTTTCTTCGCTTCTCCTACCTTTGGCTCCCATGTGAAAGAATCTCATGGCAGGGGAGCTTCTCCTGGGAGTGGCCGTGGCTTGGTGCAGATAGATCCAATACCTAGGGCTTCTCCGTAGTTATAGCTCAGCTGTCTCTGCTAGCTGAGTTTTCTTGGAGGAGTTACTTAATGTCTGCAAAATAAAGACAACAATAGTAGTTATTTGATGTTTTAAATGAAGAATCAATAATGTGTGCAATATTTGGAACAGTACCTGTTATATTGCAAGTGCCCAATATGTATTAACTCTTACCAAAAATCATCAGTTCCAAACCCTACACTTTATCACATTTGACTTCCCTAAAATTGGGATATATTTCATAATTGCTGGCATCTTAGATTAAAAGAAATATGTGATTATCTGAACACTGCTCTCCTATTTTTTCTACATATAAAAGAAACCATATGAAGGGGGGAGAGTCCTATATACAAGCCAATACCTGAGTCCACTTTAATTTTCTCTCCTCCATCTCTGCTCTACCTTAACAAGGTTAGACAGCCATTAGATGAGAAATGTATTTACCACAAAGAAATGTTTTCTCACTGAATGCTCATAGCATTCCAATAAGGTCAGATATTTTTACAACCCCATTTCATAGGAATAAACCAAGTTTCAGGCAGGTCAGCTAATGTGGCAATGGTCACCCACTGAATAAATGACCGAACCAGCAACGTTTAAACCCAATTAATCTCTAAAGCATTTGCTAATTCCACAGTACCTCTAGACCCCGCAGCATTCCATAATATTATAACAAAAGAGCTTCCCTGGGGGAATTATAAGCATAAATGTCAATTAGAACAAACCCAATAAAATATTTCCATATTGCATTTACAAAACAGAATACTACTAATCTCTATTAAATTGGGCTGATTTGTTTTCCTGTTGAAAGTGACTGGGGAGCTAAGTAATGCTGCTTTATTCATTGGGATGCTTTATGCTTCAGCAGCTGTAAATATTAACAGAATTAAAGACTTTAACAGGAGTCTAATGTGAGTGCTCTGAAAAGCTCTTCTATCAGGTTTTTAGGCTAGGCAGGCTTTTTATTCTACTAAAGTCTTGTTAAATTAAAATTTATTGGAAGTATTGATTATACCTGTTACTCTAAGCATTCATATAATGTTAGCTTTATTATCTCAGTTTACTGTACTTTCTACATGTTTAAACCAGAGAAATGTTGAGAGAAACTATTATAATTTTAATAGATATAAACATACTGCAATACACATACACTTAGTAGTTCTCCTTTTAACTCCTCAAAGTCATATTTGTGATCATTTAAGTCGGGGTTTGCCTAGGCTGCTTATCTCTAATGATAAAAATGTATTACCAAATAAATAGTATAAAAAGATTACAGATGATATCTTTTAACTTGCTCAACACATCGATTTGATTCAAGCATAGTGTTAGTACCATTCACATGTTTTACTTATATATAAATATTAATGTGAGGGCCTAAAACCTTTCAATTACCCTTACTTTGTTAGCCTCATTAAAATCAGCACCATAAGAATATTTGACTTGGCTATTTTTTTTCAAAACTTGGTAAGTTCTTTTCAGAACTCCAGATCTTCTTTTCCACTAGTTAGTCCATGTTAGTAAAATTTCTGTTTTATTTGATTTACTTTCATGTATGATGGCCAGCAAATATGATATGAAATGTTCCAGGTAGAGGTAGACATTAGGGATAATGGGTTATAGGAGTAAGACAATGACAATAGGGCCTAATTCTTATGTAAGAAAAATACCTGAGTCCTAGGATTTCAGAGACATCTGAACAGACTAAGCAAATGCCTTATTAATTATCTAATGACTGAGCCAGTTCTAGTCATAACTGAGAGCAGATGGTTCCTGGAGAAAATAAATTCATGTGCTGAATTCCAGTCATAATGCTGTTACTGTGTAAATGACTTCGGTAGTTCATTAAAGTCCTTTTTTTATTGTTTGTTTTCTAGTGTTTTTTCCCCCTTTTTTATTGTTGTCCAAGTACTGTTGTCCCCATTCCCCCCCTGCCACTCCCCCCACCCCAGCCATCCCCACTTCCCACCCTTGATCCTATCCCCCTTTGTCTTTGTCCATGGGTCCTTCATACATGTTCCTTGACAACCCTCCCCCCTTTTCCCCCATTATCCTCTTCCTTCTCCCCTCTGGTTACTGTCCGTTTGCTCTTAATTCCGCTGTCTCTGGTTATATTTTGCCTGCTTGTTTGTTTTGTCGATTAGGTTCCCATTATAGGTGAGATCATATGGTATTTGTCCGTCACCCCCTGGCTTATTTCACAGCATGATGCTCTCCAGTTCCACCCATGCTGTTGCAAAGGGTAGGAGCTCCGTTCTTTCTGCTGTGTATCCATTGTATAAAAACACATTGTACATTTCAAAGAGACAATCATTGTAATGGAAATATTTCCTCATTAGAGTCATTTAGCATAAATTAAGAAAAAATAAAATTTAATAAATTAGCTAAGTTTAAAATCTGTGAAACAATATTAAACACATCTATTTCTGTAGTTATCTAAAGAGAGCATGTAGTAGAAAAGCATATCATTCATGCACAGTATAATAAATACATCAACTGATTCCTCGGTGCCTTAAAAGGGCTATACTTAGAAACTACAAACTGGAAGCTGCTTGATCCCTGGTATGCAGGAGTTGAAAGCCTAATGAGGGCATTAGTGTGAGGGAAAGCATCATTAAATTACAATATGAATTCAATAATAATAATGATAATAATAATAATAAACAACAATAGTGTCAAAATCATAAGGGAGCATCCAACTACCGTGAAAGTCAGAAAGGTCTTCCAAAAATAGGCAATACTTATGATTGGTTTTAACATTAAGACTTCACCAGAGAGAAAGAGGTAGGATGGTGATATTGAGAAAATGAGCACAAGTATCAAGGGTATTTTGTCAAATAGCAGACTAGGCTAATTAAGCTACATTTCTACCTTTAAATACCAAACACTGATCCCGATCTTAATGGGAAAGCTTTAAGTTTTTGCCCATTGGATATGATGTTGGCTGTAGGTCTCTCATATACGGCCTTTATTATGTTGAAGAATGCTCCCTCTATTCCCACTTTGCTGAATGTTTTTATCATCAATGGGTGCTATATCTTATCGAATGCTTTTTCCGCATCTATTGATATGATCATGTGATTTTTGTCTTTGCTTTTGTTTATGTGATGTATTACGTTTATTGTTTTGCGAATGTTGTACCATCCTTGCATCCCTGGGATGAATCCCACTTGGTCACGGTGTATGATCTTTTTAATGTATTGCTGGATGCGGTTTGCCAATATTTTGTTGAGGATTTTAACATCTATGTTCATCAGCGATATTGGCCTGAAGTTTTCTGTCTTTGTTTTGTCTTTATCTGGTTTGGGGATTAGGATGATGCTGGCATCATAAAAAGAGTTTGGGAGTCTTCCATCTTTTTAAATTTTTTTGGAATAATCTGTGGAGGATGGGGGTTAGCTCTGCCTTAAATGCTTTGTAAAATTCTCCTGTGAAACTATCTGGTCCAGGGCATTTATGTGTTGGAAGCTTTTTGATTACTGCTTCAATTTCATCAGCTGTTATTGGTCTGTTCAGGCTTTCTGCTTCTTCTTTATTGACTTTTGGAAGATTATATTTTTCTAGGAATTTGTCCATTTTACTGGAAAAAGTATATCAAACATATACCATATATATTTGCATGAATATCCATATATATGTATGTGTGTGTATATATACCAACACATGCACCTATAACTTAAAGCAAAGGATCATAAGTAGATGAGAAAATTTGGAGAAAGCTGAAGAATGGAAAGCAGATGGGATTGGATCAATATATTTTCTAGGAAAGAATAAAATACCCAAATTGACAGGAGAAGATAATACTAATAGATCAAAACTATAAAACAAAATGCAAAGGTAGTCAAATTTTTGATCCCCAAAAGGACACCAACCAAAACTCACTCCAGTTGAAATAGATCATTTCAGCCCAATAACTACTGAAGAAAATGAATTCATAGTTTAAAACCTCCTGGGAAAGAAATCTTCAGGCCCAGACACTTTTACTGGGGAAATCTACCAGACATTTAAAGAAGAATCCATGCAGCCTGCCTGGTGTAGCTCAGTAGATTGAGTGTGGGCTGGGAACCAAGCGGTCCCGGTTCGATTCCCAGTCAGGGCACATACCTGGGTTGCAGGCCAGGTCCCCATTGAGGGCCATGTGAGAGGCAACCACACGTTGCTGTTTCTCTCCCTTTCTCCTTCCCCTCTCTCTAAAATAAATAAATAAATAAAAGAAGAATCTATGCAAATTCAACAAATAACTCCCAGAAAATAAAAGAGGGAGAAATGCCTCCATTTCACTTTATGAGGCTAGTATTAACCTGATACCAAAACGAGAAAGTCAAAAGCACCCCTCCAAAAAAAAAAAATCGAAGACTAGCATTCCTCATGACCGTCGATCTAAAAATCCTCACCATAGTATTAGTAAATTAAATCCAGCAACATATTTTAAAATGTACAAAGTGACCAAGTGAGAGGTATACTTCAAGAATGCTAGGCTGCTTCAATATTCAAAAATCCATCAATGTCACCCACATATTAACAGACTAAAATAAAAAAAAATCACAAAATCATATGAAATCATGCAGAACAATAATTTTACAAAATTTAACACCCATTCATGACGTAAACAATCTCAGCAAACTAGGAATAGAAAGGAATTTCCTCAAGTTGATAAAGAGTATCTACTTAAAATCTAAAACCTATATCGTCCTGGCTGGTGTAGCTCAGTGGATTGAGCGCAGGCTGGGAACCAAAGGGTACCGGTTCGATTCCCAGTCAGGGCACATACCTGGGTTGCAGGCCAGGTTCCCAGTGAGGGCTATGTGAGAGGCAACCACACATTGCTGTTTCTCTCCCTCTCTGTCTCCCTCCCTTCCCTTCTCTCTAAAAATAAATAAATAAAGTCTTAAAAAGAAAAAACCTAAAACCAATATCATAATTAATGGTGAAAGACTGAACTTTTTCCCCTTAAGATGAGGAACAAGAAAAGAATGTTTTCTCTCACCATTTTTATTTATTGTAGTAAGGAAATTCTAGAGAGCAAAATGAGGCAAGAAAAGGAAAGTTAAAGGTATAAAGTTGGGAAATAAAGAAGTAAGACTGTCCTTATTTGCAGACGACATGCTTGTCTACATAGAAAATTCCAGGGTATCTACCTCCACCCCCCAAAAAATAAAGGTTAGAATAAGCTACTTCAGCAAGGTCACAGAATACAAAATCAACACACAAATATCAACATACAAAAATCAGCTGTCTATCTGTAGATGAACAATGAACATGTAGAATCTAATATTTCAAACCTAATGCTATTTACATTCACTAAATAATGATATGTAAATATCAATATAAATATCAACATGCAGGACTTGTGTGATGAAAACTACACAACTCTCATGAAAGGAATCAAAAAAGAGCTGCATAGATTGAGAGATGTACCACTTTGATAGATTGGAATATTCACAATGATAAAATAAATTCTCTCCAAATTTATATACTGTACAGGTTTAATGGAATTTCTATAAAAATCCCTGCATGTGTTTTTGTAGTTATAGACAGGACAATTCTAAACTTTATATGAAAAGTCAAAGGACTAGAATAGCTAAATCAATTTTGAATACAAAGAATATAATTTCAGATATTCTTGAAGTCCCTTCAGATGTATTTTTTGTACCACTCTTTTTATCCTGTCTCTCTAGGCCTCCACAGCCACATAAATTAATTTGCTATGTTATCCTTTAGGTAGCTAATGATACTGGAAAATTGCTTTCATCTATCTCTGAAATAACTTGCTCTTTTTCTGTCATTTCTAATCTTTTATTAAGTGAATTTTTAGCTCATATATTATAATTTTTAGTTCAAGAATTTCTATTTGGTTCTATTTTAAGTAGTTTTTATATCTCTGAAAATATTCTTTATTTCCTATTTATTAGGAGCACATTTTAATTTACTTCTTTGAACATTGTTATACGAGCTACTATATTTTTATGTCTCGTATTTTGAATTGTGTAATAGAAATTTTATTGATATATTTTATAGACTATAGATTCTTTCATGCTCCCCTGAATAGTGTTGACTTTTTAGCTTAACATAGGCAGTCAGCTTGGTTGAACTCAAATTTCAAACTCTCTCTCCCCTGTGGTAGGCAGAAGCTGAAACCTCAATCACTTCATTTAGCCTTAGCTGTGCTGCTTGCATTCTGCCTTGCACTCTGCCTTGCACGTGTAGTACATCTAATTCGAGAATCGACCAGACATGTCTGCAGTTAAAGTATGCAAATTTTGGGCCTTCCCTTTTATGGGTATCTCTTTTCCAAGGTTTTAACTTTTGCTTTCCGGCTGCTGTGGTTTCCCAAAACTTTGTCCTCCGATTTATTATGCCAGTAAACTGGGGCATTTTATCTTGTTTCTAGATGCCCAGTACTGTACCTCAGACCTGTCCATACAGGAAAAGCCATACAAATGGAACACTCTGTAACATTACCTTTTCCTAATAAAGCTACCTAAGCCAAAAGTTTTTTTTCTTTTTTTAAATTTAATTTTATTTTTGTTCAATTACAGTTATTTGCATCCTCTCCCCTCCCC